>PVIC010042708.1:0-15676 GCA_004025085.1 Thryonomys swinderianus
GAGGGGAGAGAGAGGGTGAGAGAGAGGGAGAGAGAGAGAGGGAGGGGGGGGAGAGTTCTTAACCAGACATTAAAAAATTGCATTTAGAATTTTATGACGGGATTTCACCTGTATTACTAGTTTCAATGCTTTCCTGTCAGTCTCCTGAGAAATTTAAACTTTGCTTACAGTGTCTTCTCTCTCCTAAAACTAGTCTCCTAGCATTACCCTTCCCTTTTCTGCTGCCTAGTACTACCTACAGTCACAAGCTACTGCTTCTCTGAGTGTCTGAGTTGACCTCTTGACTTGAGATTCCTCACCCACCATGTTTCCTACACTTGCATCCCTTCCCTATGCTCTCTGCTGCTTGAGTGTATTCAGGTGCAAGTGAGATCCCACTGTTTCTAATCCCTTGCACATGGCTACACACAAATTCCTTCACAACGTCACATTCATCTCTCACCAACCTGACTACATTGCTACCGGGTCCTTCCTTCAATGAGGTACTTATTCAGGACTTTCCCCCCAAAACTCTCCTGAGCTGTTCCTCTGATTTTATGCAGTCGGCTAAACCTGCTCATTTGCAAAACCTTTACTTACGTGCTGCGTCCTCCAAATTGCCTTCGAGCCCCCAGAAATCTCAGTTTCACTTCACTCTCTCTCTCTCTCTGTAGCACCAGCCAGACTACATTATCATTATTATTTGTGTGTGTGTGTGTGTGATTCCTGTAATGTGCTAGCAGGCTACCTCAGAACAGACATTAGGTGCATGCATGTGAGTGAATGAACAGAAACTTGAATATGGATAGACAGAAAATAGTGTTTTGGAAACGCACCTATCTTGGAACACACCATAAAGTCTGTTTTACTTTATGTGCATTAGGAGACAATGCGAAATTTAAAAAAGAAGCACATTTTTTAATTAGATGTGAATCAATATCCTTCTTTTATAATTATGGACCCTGCCGATTTAGGCAATTCACTCGGCCTCCTGAACCTTGACCTGATTAGTCCTGGAAAAAAGAAAACAGGTTTGACTTGTTGGGTTTTTCAAGATTTCAAGGCACTTACCGAGTAGGCATCCAGACATGCTGGCAGCTCCTCCACCACGTGCACCTCTGGTTTCCCTCAGGAGAGAGCTTCTCTCACAGTCCGTGGACCTGGGACGCACCTTCTCACTGCGTGATCAAAAGCATACCTTATTCTTAGGGCCCATACTAAAGGAGATACGATAATATATATTTATTGAAAATAATTTTTACAGAGGTAATACTTTAGGAAGAACATATATGAATCAATCATTTATAAACACTTAAAATGTATGGATCAAACATAATATCGTGTGTAGAATAAATAAACTTTAAATTAGAATTAGACTAGGGCTGTGTGTTGTGGCAGAACACACGGCCAGCATGTGCAAGGCCCTGAATTTTATATCCCCACTATGGCCCATATTTTAAAACATTCCTCTAAATAATGAAAGTCACTATTTGTTTTGCTTCACTGTGTATTGAGTTCAGAGAAATACAGATAAAGGTCTTAGAGCTCTTTCATTGCTATTATTTTTCTAGTGAAAGTACCCCAAGGGAGGACACCCCAGAGTATACTGGGATAATCTAATTTCCACAAATTTGCAACCCAAAGGCTGATTTCTGCTTGCTTTCCCTGCCAGCTGAATTGTGGCTAATCAAGGCCAAGTGTTTTGAGGCTGTTGGTTTAGCTCTTAAATGAAACTGGATCCTGACAAGAAAGTTCAAGAATTATTGTCGGCTTCTCTGCATAACTTAGAAGCATCTCCAAAGGCATATGTACTATTGCCCTGGCAGACATATATACACAAGTACAGTGTAACACCTCCATCCTTCATGCTTGGCAAGTTAATGTGGATGTTCATTTTTATAGCCGCTAACTTATTAGCTGTGGATTACGTTGTCACTTTGTGTGTTACATTTCCAAGCATAAGAAGTGTGAGTGAGTTCTAAGACATGTGAAATGAAGGATCAGCTCAAAAAAAACCTGGTCTTGAAGGCATCAGAGCATAGGGAGAAAGACTTCATCGTGCAGTTCATAGAGCCTGCCAATTCCTTGACTGACAGCTCTCTGTATGGCAAGTCTTTAGGGATTGGGTATTTAAATCTTAATTACAAAAAAGTGTTACAGAATACTAAAAACCATTCAAGGAAACTGGAAGGCTTATAATGTACCACTCCTCTATTAATCTCTTGTACAGAATAAATTTGATTGACAAGATACACACAAATACTGTAAAGGAATTTAGGAAATAAGTACAAAACTGAAGGAAAATTTAAAAACCATGTGCCATAAATGTATCCTATTTTGTAAACTGAGTTGCCCCAAAATTGTGTACACAAAAATAAAACAGGCTAAAGGAAATTGTTGTAAGTTATAATGTTAGCTGGTTTAAATAACTAAAATCTCATTAACACAATTCAAACAAATGGAATAATAGTACGAATAGTTGCTTTCCTTAGGGGGAAAAATCACTTTATATTAGAGAATAAAATTGTCTTCCAAAAGATAGAAATAAAACAGTTACAGAGAATATTGTTTCAAAGCAAAAATCAAGGAAGATTCAAGAACATCAGTTATGTTCTTGGCCATTGCCTTATTAATTCATTAATTCAACAGATACTTATTAAGATACTTCTCTAGTTCAAACCTTACACCAAATGCAGAGAATATAAACATAATGATAACAAGGTTATATGTAGTTCAGTGGGAAAAAACATATAAAATAAAATCTTAGCAATAAAATATAATTAAAGTATAAATTAAAAGTCTGAGTAGTCCCTGTTGTGACACACTCCAATTGCCATGCCCTGTCTTTCTTTACTTTGCTCATTCATCCAAGTGGGTTGTATCAGTTTGTTTTTATATGATCCAGAGTTTTGCAGACAAACAGAACAAATCTATGCATCTCAGTAGAGCGATTCTGATAAATTCCTTTTGCTTATAATATTTCTGCAAGTAAAAAGCAAAATTGTTATCCATGATAAATATAAACCAAACTTTATGAACTCTGAAATTCAAATTAATGTTAATATAATTCAAATTATGATGTTTTGTTGAAACTGCAGAAAAATGAGTACGCTCCTTTTTCATGAAGGAGTTCGATATGCCTACTATACCTAGCATTTTACTATAATTTACTCTTTCTACTTATTTTTGTTGCACTAACTTTTTCTTTCATCTACACAACGTGCTGTGATGTCATTTGACATTCATTTAATATACTGAGTTTTCTTCAAAATTTAGCTTCTTGAGCAACCATTTTAGTGTCTGTGTGGATTCTTTGAGTCAAGCATTCACACTGAGCTCAGTCGGATGGCTTGTCTTTTCCCCATGGTACCTGGAGCTCCACTGGGAGGCTGATGCTGTCAGTGGAGACCTTGGCTGGGGCTGGAGGCAGGCTCTTCTACAATGCTTTCCCATGTAGCCTTAAAATCCCCATAGAATGGGGCCCACATGAGGTTAAACTCTTCTCTGAAAGCTTACACGGCAGCCCAGGGCCCCCATGCGTCCTGGCTTGCAGAGTACAACTGCCTCACACTTTCCAGAGTGAATTCAGAAATCACACGACATCACTGGTGCTGCGTTCCTTGGTTAGAAGGGAGCACTGGTCCTGCAGGGTGAGTGAGTATGGATCTCATCTAGTGATCTCATGGTGGGAAAAATGTCAAAGGACTTTGAGCCACTTTAAAAACTGCCATGAAAAGTATCTATGTTAAAATAAACACAGATGTGTGACACTAAAACAGCATCTTTTGCTATATGCTGGCATCTGAGTGATTCAGACTGTGCTTTTTGATAGAATAACTGGGATTGTTTTTTAGACTCTAAAATTGGTACTTAAATCTCCAAACTCAGGACATATATGGTAGGAAATACCGCCCACTTTAGGGGGCCCACTGGTATGGCACTGAGTAAACCCTAGAGGACTCAGGTGGCCAAAGGGCTTTCATTTGTACTTCCCTGTGGAAGACAGATAGCCGTGTGCTGAGTCATGAGCTCCCCACAGAGAAGCAGATAGCTCTTGCTTCTCTGCCAACTGCATTGTGTGCTCATCATGACCAAGGTGGCACTTTGCCATCTGGATATCTATCTTTCCTCTGTACCAGTCTGTTGCGGATTACCCGCCCATCCTGACAAAATACTGGACACCACTTGTGGCTTACTCCACATGCTCTCGGGCCACCTTTTCAGTCACCGTTGTGGTAACTATTTCCACACAGGCTTAGTAGCTTCCTATACATTAACCCCGGCAGCATCTTTCCTTGAGACTCTGTTGTGTGTCCTTCACTTCCAGCCCAAGGCATCCCAGTGAGCTCAACTTTGGGCTCCTATGAGGATGAGCCTTGCCATTAATGCATGCGCACATCAGATATATGGGAAATTGAATACTTATGCAGTCATTTCTGACCAAGAGTGGGAACTATGGTGCTTGACCTTCTTAACCTCTGACATATTCTGAGAATTTTTTTTCAAAGACTTTCCAAAAGGACCTGTGCAATTAAGAGTTCCCATCACACAAAATGGTAATCGAGTTATAAACACATCATTTGATTGACATTTTTTCCCTTTTACTTAACTTATGTAGGCCCTGCATCCTGGAGTTACTTTCCAAATACAATACTTGTATACAAGCTTGTACGTTAGGCTCTGTTTTTTGGAGAGAGACCATGGTAGTTGTATACAGTACCATCTACATCTACTCCGTATGAATGGAGCTGCTATACAAATTCATATTTGCACATGACAAAGGAGACTGTTCCAACCCAAAGTCAGCTGGGAAGGGAAAGGAGAGGATTGTCAGAGAAGCCAGGCTTTTGTGACCTAAATGCCACAGTTTTCTGTCTTTGCACTGCACTTCTATTTCCAGCTGGTATAAATTGGAGAAAAGATGACTCTTCTATAAGACATCCAAGAGTGCTGTAAACTGAGTTTCAGTATCATGTAAGACACGCAGTGTACATAAGCTGTCTTCCAAGTGGGCGCTAGTGATTCCTGTCTCCTCAAAGCTGTGTCCTGTGTAGTTCTCTCCCACCTGAACAGAGTTCACTATGCAGCCAGCAGGCTGGCTCAGGAATGATGGAACACTGCATTCAAGACTGCGTCATGAAGTGCATTGTGCATCATCTGCTCAGGGGAAACCAGCTGCCGGGCCATAAAGACATTTTTGAAACCCTATGGAGATACCCACAGCAAGAAACTGAGACCTCCTGTCAGAAGCCAGCCCCACCTTGGCCACTGTATTAGTTTTCCATTGCTTTTGTAACAAATTTCAGTGCCACAGACTTGGTGACTCCGAATATTAAAAATGCATTATCTTAAGAGCTTCCAAGCTCAGAAGTCCAAATTCAATCATAGTAGGCTATGGAAGATGTTATCAGACTAACCTTTCTGAAGGCTTTGGGGTTCTTCACTTTTTTTCAGTTTTAAACTTGTGACCACTCGCATTCTTTGGCTTCAAACTTATGTTACTAAAACCTCCTGCTTCTGTCTTCGTGTCTTGCGCTAGCCACTCTTATCCTCTTGCTCTCCTGTCATATAAATTCTTGGGATTGCTTTGGGTCCTTCTGAACTATATGCAGATGAGAACAATCTCTCAAGGCCACTGTTCTCAAAATGTGAATGTCTGTGCAGGGGCTATTTGTGTGAAATGTTAGTCCTTCCCTTTCCCAAGTAAGGAGAATTGTCTCCACAAGTTGATGGTTCCCTAAAGAGAAGAAGAAGAGAAGATCAACATTTTCCTGCATTCTGAGGGAGATTATTGTTGAACTGCTACTCTCCAAATCAGAACTAAAAGATTTAGAGAAGGGCCCTCGGGGAAAGTGAAAGAAGTAACAGTACTCTTGTCAACACCGGCACTTCAGGTGTGGGATGGGTGCATGGCTTTCCTCTGGGCCACGTGAGCACTTTCTCTAATAGTTAGGCATTGGCCATCTTGCCAGTATCCAACCCCAAATGCCTGGTCTCTGGATGGTGAGGAAATGAAAGCTAGCACACTGGAACAAATCCTAGTGTATGTGTCATCCTAGTGTAGCTCCCTACTAGAGACAGGAGATGAAAATAATAGTCTATGTCTGAGAATTGGGAAGGCAAAAGAAAAAAAAAGACAAGAGTTATAACTACTATCATAATTTTTTTTTTCCTTTTTGAGACAGGGTCTCGCTTTGTAGTTCAGGCTGGCTCTGAGCTCACTATGCAGTCCAGGCAAGCCTCGAACTCAGCAATCCTCCTGCCTCTGCCTCCCGAGTGTTGGGATTACAGGCGTGAGCCACCACGCTTGGCTACTATGATAATTTTTGTAAAGTAAATTCTTCCTGTATGGCTGATTTGAAGATATCAATGGATTAACAACCACCTTATGAATTTTCCAAAAATTTTACCATGAGTTAATTAATATGCATTGGTTCTAGTATTCAGTCAGGTGGAAGTGTTGGAGTAAATCTAACTGGATCAGATCTCTTGTATCCAGAGCTATGTGGGGGTAGGCATCCCCACAGGAACACTGTGCCCAAACTAAGCAGATTGTGTCATCTGAAAGAACTAGCATCTGGGTTCCTGCACCTCTAGGAAGTAAGTAAGTATCTGGGGGAGCCGTAATGGCACCCAATAAATAGGACTCCATGGTGCCTTTGCCTTTGTCTGGCCTACACACTTCAAAAGTGGGGATACTAAAAGGAAGGAGAGGATCCTACCTCTTCCTAGAGGTTTCAGGCTCTTGATCAAGCAGCATGAACTGTGGGCAACAGAAGAAACGCTATGAGAATGATGTTTGACTCAAACAGACTGGACTGAAAATGATCTGAAAGTACCTGGAAAGAAAGATTTATCTTGGTGCAACTGAACGTAGTAATTGGAGAAAGAAAAGAAAAACTATTTCAGGTCTAAACTGCTATAGTTCAGACTGCTCGATAAACTATACTTATTTGAAGATCATCTTCGCAGTATACCCCAAGCAAAATTCCCCTGGATATCACAGAGAAATATACTCTGGATATTGCAGAGAAATAAAAGACCATAAAATGTCTAGAACTCAAACAAAGAAACCTGGTGTAAACAAGGGACAGGTAGAAAGTATAATGGAGCTTGTAGCCAGACTCAAGAGGCTTATCCAAAGGCCGAATTACCTGACTGGTTGACTAGTTTTATACGGTAGGCAAGCAACAAAGGATGGTAAAGTCTAGTCCTATTTTCTGACTTGAAATGCTTAATATAGTTTCATATTTTTGGAACTACGAATTCTTTAAATTGGTCTGAATTTAGAAGACATTATTTATATGTATGTAGAAGTTGGAGAAGTTTTATCTGCACAATAAAATAAGATAAAGCCAAAGAATGTCTTTCATAATGTTAGAAGTTATTAAGCTTAATGCTAATAACATTGTTTTGTTTAAAGCTTTATATAAATTATTTCATATCTAGTTAGTCTTACGGGACTTAATTATTGTACTGATTATGTCTCTAAGACTTATCCATGCTCTATGGTGCATAGTGTCGCTCATTCGTTTCCACCAGTGGGTGTTTTATTGGTGAATATCATAATTCATGAATCTGTTCTTTGTCTGACTGGTATTTGTGCTGTCTTCAGTTTTGTTATAATTACGTATACCAAAATGAACACTCTATACATATAAGGTACAATATGAAGAAGAGGGTTTTTTTTTTTTTTTTTTTTTTTTTTTTTGCATTTTTGGAGACAGGGTCTCGCGTTGTAGTTCAGGCTGGCCCTGAGCTCACTATGGTGCCCAGGCAAGCTACCACAAACTCATTAATCCTCCTGTCTCTGCCTCCCGAGTGTTGGGATTACAGGCGTGAGCCACCACGTCCAGCATTGTGGTATGCGGTATTGATTATTGGTGAGTGTGTCTCCACGCCCAGCATTATATGTGGTTACCAGGGATCTAACTCAGGTCCTTGCGCTTGCAAGGCAGGCGCCGGAACCACTGAGCTAACCCTCTGGCCCAGAAGAGGATTTTTAAAATGT
This sequence comes from Thryonomys swinderianus, assembly GCA_004025085.1. Lineage (NCBI taxonomy): Eukaryota > Metazoa > Chordata > Mammalia > Rodentia > Thryonomyidae > Thryonomys > Thryonomys swinderianus. The sequence continues at coordinate 7,991 of PVIC010042708.1, forward strand.
TTTGTTAGTATATGTACACAATGTTGACATTCCTTGTCTATAGTTAGTCACATACATGACCCATATTAAACTCTTTTTTTGTCTTCTAACCCTCTGTTTCTCCCCCCTTTCCTTCATCTCTTGATTTCTTCCATGTTTGAGAAAGACCTGTCTCCCCACTTCCAATTATCTATCTTTGATTTTGCCTTTTATTTATAATTTTTGATTTATCATTTAAGAGGAATCATGCAGGGCCTGAAATTTAGTTCAGTGGTCCCAGTGCCTGCCTAACAAGTGCAAGGTCCTGAGTTTGATCCCTGTCAACCACTTACCACAGTACCGGCCATGGTAACTCACACCCACCAACAATCAGTACTCCATACCACAGTGCCAGGCATGCTGGCTCACACCTGTAATCTCAGCACTCAGGAGGCAGAGGCAGAAGGATTGCTGAGTTCAAGGCTTGCCTGGGCTACATAGTGAGCTATGGGCAGGCCAGAACTACAAAGAGAGACTCTGTCCAAAAAAATAAAAGAGAAATCATGCAATATTGAAACTTATGTGTCTAATTTATTTCACTAAATATTATAATCTCAAGGTACAACTTTATGGCAGAGCAGTACTCTATTGTGTGTAAATACCACATTTTCTTCATGTTCTCATCTGTTAATGGATATATAGGCTGTGGCTAAGATTGAACAATTACAGACTGTGGTGCTATAAAGGCGGGCATGCATGTATCACTGTAATATGACATCTTTAGCTCTTCTGGGGCAATATCTAGGAAGGGAATAGCTGGGTCCACTGAAATTTTCAGTTTTAGTTTTTTGAGGAATCTTCATACTTGAAAGACATTTTAAAATGTTTTAATTCTCAAATTGGTGGTAAAAGTCATAGCAGTTATGTCATTAGTACACTTTATACTGAATTTATTTTTGTTGGTTCTCTCATTCACATAATGTATTACATTTTCAAAGATAAAATAATTGTAAGGAGCAAATAAATGAAAAGAGAGAATAAGAAGTTTCAGTTTAGAAAAACAATACATACTGTTCTTAAAAAGAAGATCAGGAAAGGCCTAATGCAAACGATGTTTGGCCAGAGTGGAGGAAGTGAGGAGCTGGGTAGGTGGAGACCTAGGAAAAGTATTAACATGTAGACATCATGAGAAACCATGAAAGAGAAGACTCCAAGGGCGAGTCAGAGAACTCTGCAGGGGTCAGCGAGGGGAGCAGTATCAGTTAGAATGTCTGTTCCCATCTTGTCTTCTTGAGCTTTTCACCTGACCAGTTCCAATGACAAGGGCCGCCATGTTTAGTGGCCACTAAAGCAAGTTTGCTGAGCTGTCTTCATTCAAATAGGAAAGGGCCTGTGTCCTCTTTAGTTTTAGGAAACACACACACGCATGCATGCATGCATACACGCAGATACTTTCAAGTACATGGATACACAGGACTTTAAAGAACTTTAAAGAATGTAGAAATGAATATACTTCAAGAAATATTTAATGTATTCTAAAGAGAGCACAGCATAGTCCTGTCTGACCTCCTTATTATTTCTTTTCAGCAAGTCAAAGCCTGTCTGGAGAACCGCAACCGATAGCCCCGCTGAGTTTGGGCAGGCCCTGTCCCCCCACCCCCATCTCCAGGATTTACTCTGCAGGTCGTGAAGGGCCAGGGTGAAGAGCTCAGCTTAGTTCTTGTGCTTGTGTAAAGAAATGCTTCATGAATTTACAGATATCCCACAAAATATCCTGGCTTTGCCTGCATCTCCTCACACTAACTGCCTTCTGGTAAAAATACCTTTTCCAGACTGTTTACTCTTAAAATTCTGATTATAAGACTTACAGAAAATATGATTTTAATGTGCTTTAAATAGGGCTCCTACAACAATAATGATGCCAATAAGAAGCCAAAAGACAAGTAGTTTTCACTATAAAAAAATCACTGGAACTGGCACAGGTTTTTTTCTTTCTGTATAGATGTTGGAAAATCCCTTATTATCCTTTTATAGCAACTACAGTTCTTCTATTGACAAGATATGGGGAAACACAGGTATTTTAAAGTCATCATGAATGATCCATACATCTGTTGGTGGTAGAAGAATACTTTTTTCAGGAAAGCAGCTGCTATGACAAATACAATCAATTTGTTGAGCAGATGAAATGTATACTTTACTTTCTTGGGCCACACGTGGTATTGGGGGAGGTGGCCAGTAGGATTTCTAAGACATCCATGACTCTGTTCCCAGTTTCTAAGCTGAGCCTTACTCTCACAGTGAGATCTGAGGATTTCAGGACCTCCACATTTCAAGATGGCCACTTTTGTCCTAGTGTAGCTTTGACCCAGATTTTGGCATCTTGCTTGGACTTGGACAAGGTACGTGTTGATATCTGGTCTATAATTCAGCTGAGGTTTGAGTATTTTGCTTCCCAAGAATTACCTAACAATTTCTCTCTTAGAACTACAACAATATGCCTAATTACAAACTAGGGCTGCCTTACATAGTTGAGACACTAGATGTGGGGAGTGGAGCAGAGCATCCACTCACATATATCACATATCAGTCACTTTAATCTAAATTATATGGTGGGAATAACTGTCCTGGAGGTAAACACAGAGTTACTTCTTAGATTATGTGTCCTTTGACATGGACCGTAACTCGACTTCCTGTACTTTTTAATGATTCAGTTTTTATTCAAAATATGCAAGTCACATTGCAGAAATAAAAGATAACAGAACATTCCAAGCTCATATTAGTGGTGGCCAGTTCTGTATTCATATCTCTTTGGCCCAAGCAAGTCATATCACCTGATGTCAAAGTGTGCAATATGGAATACTCTTATGTTTCAGGCAGCCCAGTATGAAAAAGGAGTAGTACAGCCATATAGTGTGAACTCGAGCAAGGCATATGACCTTGCCCAGACTCACCCATCTCCTGAGTGTGATGTATACCATCAACATTTAAGAGGTAAGAGAATTGAAAGGCTGCCCTAATGTGGGAGACAGGTAAGAAGACGCAGCCAGAACCCTCATAGCAAGCTCCAGTTCCTGTGAGTCCCACAGCAAAAGGATTAACAACCAACAAACAACAATATCCAAACCTTGAGGAAAAGGCTGAACCTGGGCTGACTCTTGCTACTCTGAGCAGTGGCAGCAAAAGGCCAAATACTGCACAAGCAGAAAGAGCCAATGCCCTGAGTTTCCTGAATTTTTATTTGGTACAAAGCTTTCACAACCCTTACCCTAGCATGCACAAAACAGGGCAGTTACCCATGATAATCCCTATCGTTGAAGAACCTGTAGGGAGGGGCATATACCCTTAAATCCGAGTAAATTTTAAAACCAACAATCCCAGTCAGTAATCCTTGTAGTTTAAAATCCTTCAGGGTGGGGGGAAAAGTCCGCAGTAATCTCAGGAGTTGATCTTGCACAGCAGTGCAGACGTAGTAAATCCAGGTCCTAAATCCAAGTAAGTCATCGGCAGTTCTTGACATAGCTTCCTTCCTTTTTACTTTATGTAAGTGTATTTCTGAGGAAAAGCAAGTTCATCCAACAATGACTTGGCTTATAATTAATATTAAATACATAAATTCACACCAGGCTTGTTCTTTCTCAAATATTATCATTTTCCAAAGCTGTGCAACTTTTCCCACTTCAGTTCTTTGTTCAATAAAGTAATTGTAAGACAAAAATCAAGCATTTGCAATAAAACTATTCATGCATGTATAAAGGTATCTTGTCACAACTGAAAATCCCACTGTGTCACTTACAAAAAAAATACTACATGATATAACAAAAATGATTGATGTACTAGTGTCCTCACTGTTTTCTACTATTTCCTACCTCCCAAAGAGGCATTTAGCCAGAATTGGTTGGCTTCTTCCTCAAAAAGACCATGCCACACCCCTTCAGGCACGTGGTGCATATGATGTAGAATTTGGGAAGTGGTAAGTAAATATAGCTTAAGGTTAAGAGAGAAGGGGAAGTAGAATACCAGGAAACTTGTGATGGAGAGAGAAATTATTTTTCTCTGGGAAAGGAAAGAAACTCCTCGGGAACAATATTCCTGGAGGCTGCCCCTGCAAGGACTTTTCTGGGAGGTGGAAGAAAAGGAAGACCTAGAGATACAGAATGTTAGGGATCTGGTTTTGCCTCAGCTGAGATCATCTTTGGATGCAAGGTATAGAAAAACTTCCAAATAATAGTATCTGACAAAAGATGGTAATCACATAAAAATTCCTAACAAGTACTGTTTGTTGTTGTTGTTGTTTGTTGTTTTATTATCAAGGAAGCTCTACGATCACCAAAGAATAGGGATCTTTGTCTCTTCTTGTTCCATTTCTGTTAGCTTGTTCTCCCCTGGTCCAAAATCTGTGTTTCTGCTCTAGCCAAGTGACCTAAGTGGCCGCTACATGAGAAGGAAGCAGAGAAAGTAGGCTGACTCCCGTGGGCAGGTCCCAGAGCTGCTCCAGGGCTGCCACTGAAACTTGTTCCCCTGAATTTAGTCACTGGGCCACACCTAGGAAGTTTTAAATTTCATTTTATTAAAACGCTTGGCTTATTGTCCAGTTAAGCCAGAGGAGCTACTTCTGAGAGAGTAAAAGGAAACAGATATTGGGTAAACTACTAACAGATATTCCAAGGAAGGGAGAGAATTGGTGCTGCGAACTGTGAGGCTGAACACTCTGAAGGGAGAATAACTTGAGTTGAAATCTCGTTTATTGTATTCTAAATGCCTCCCATGTACACCTGAGGCTAAGCCTCAAGAGCAGTGTCTCGATGTTCCCTCAGCCATCACAATGGAGACCAGCATCGTATTTTCTGTATACCATCCACAGCCTTCTCCCACTGAAACTCCTTCCTGTCCCTATCTGTGTGAAATAGGAAAGAACTATTTCCCCATCATTGCTCTTTGATTGGCCAGGATCTCTTGTTCTCATACACTGTGCAAATAAACATATTTAATTACATCTGCCCTTTCACTGGCTGACTTTTGTATCCCTTTTTCTTTCCTTTTACTGTTGGAACTAAGTCAGAGGGGATCATAAAAGTATTATGACCAACACATTTCTTTTTTTTTTTTTTTTGCTTTTGAGACAGGGTCTCACTTTGTAGTGCAGGCTGGCCCTGAGCTCACTATGGTGCCCAGGCAAGCCGCTGCGAACTCAGCAATCCTCTTGTCTCTGCCTCCCGAGTGCTGGGATTACAGGCGTGAGCCACCACGTTCGTCATTGTAGTATGCGGCGTTGATTGTTGGTGGGCGTGCCTCCACGCCTAGCATTATATGTGGTTTCTGGGGATTGAACTCAGGACCTTGCGCTTGCGAGGCAGGCGCCGGAACCACTGAGCTAACCCTCCGGCCCACCAACACATTTCTTTTTAAGCCACATCAGTGTTCCAAGGAGATGCTCATATACCGGGGCTCTCTCTTGTCTCTTCTGCTCATAGGGTAATTTAGAAAATACCCTATTGTCTTACTCTTTTAGTAAGATTGAATGTTGAAGTTTTGTGAACTTCACTCTAGACACCTCCAAGTGTTAATTTTCATTTTTATCAAGTATTTTATTTCAATTCCATCCTTCTTACTTACCATCTTTTTATGCTTTAGCAAGTCTGCTCAGAAATAAGTATATAGAACACTTCCCTTTCTCTTCAGAATGTTAGTTATACATATTATTTAAAACTTTTGTTATAAAAGAAATACATGTTAATTGTAATAAATTTTGAAAAATGCAAAGAAGGTAAAAGATCCTAACTACCTTAATCATGTTCATGTGATTCTTTCTAGCTTTGCTTCTATTAGATATAAATCTCCATGGAATATATATATTTCCAGGAGAAAGGAATATACATATATACATATATATCATATATAAATGTATATAAACATGCAAATTTTAATCAAAATTGAAAATATTGGGGATATTCTACAAACTACTTTTGAACTCTGCTTTCCATCTAAGTATTTTCCATTTTCAAAATTATTTGGAAGTCGAGCCAGGCATGGTGGTGCACACCTGTAATCCCAACACTCAGAGACAGGAGGATCACCATAAGTTCAAGGCCAGCCTGAGCTACATAGTTTGTTTCAAAAAAACAAAAAATAAAACATAAAAAGAAACGAAATTATTTGAAAGTGTACCTAATGGGTAAAATTCAAGGGAAACAAGTTTGCCTGACTGCTAGAGCTAGGTCTTACAAGGCCTTGCAGTTTTTGTTTTGTCCTTGTGTTCTATAGATGTTCAGAAGACATCTGACTGGATATAAGGAAGCCCGTGTTTGTTATGTGCCTAGCCGCGGAAGTGAACAGAGAGATCTGATGAGAGAAGAGAGAGAAGAAATGAAACAGGGCCCCCTATTGTAGCCATTTTGTTAAGAAACAAGCCGCTTGAATATCCAGACCAGTTAACTACACATGCATTCATAGGCGTCTATGACCAACATCTGTTAGACTATAATTACATGAATGACCCTATGTGAGAACTTCCCAGCTAAGTCCAGGCAGCCCATTGGATTCTCAGGGGTCACAGACGGTGCTGGTATTAAAGAATTAAGTTTTGGGCTGATATGTGATTCCATAATAAATGATTAAAGCAGTTGGAATGTCAGGCATGGTGGAATACACTTGTAGTTTCAGCATTGTAGAAGGCTGAGACAAAAGGTAAAACCCTGTCTTTAAACAATAAAAAATAAGGCTGGGTGTGAAACTCAGAGTGAGTGGTCTGGCTTCAATCCCCAGTAACACATACATACATGCGCGCACGTGCACACACACACACACACACACACACACACTATACACACTAAAAAACCAATAAAAACCAAACAGAAACAACCACTATTATGCTCACTATATCTTCACATATGTCAGGCATGAGACTGGCATCCTTGGTATATTGACGATGATTAGAATTTTTTTTTTTTTGAGAAGGGTCTCGCTTTGCAGTTCAGGCTGGCCCTGAGCTCACTATGTAGGCAAGGCAAGCCTCCAACTCAGCAATCCTTCTGCCTCTGCCTCCTGAGTGCTTGGATTACAGGTGCGAGCCACCACGCCCGGCACTGTGGTATGTGGTATTCATTGCTGGTTGTGGTACTGTTCTTTTTGATTACTGGGGATTGAACTAGGGACTTTGCACTTGCTAAGCAGGCGCTGGAAGCAGTGAGCTAAAGCTCCAGCCCTAGAAAATACTTATTAGATGAAAGAATAAAGTTATAGAATACTTGCAGCACAGTTTTGAAATCATGTGTAACTATGAAACTTCTATAAAATTAAAATATTACAATAATGAGTCACTTCTTGTTATTTCTTTTTTTTTAACCTTTCTTCTCACTAAACTGAGTCAATGAAGATTGAGTTGATGCTAGTAAAGCAAATGCCATAAGTGTCTAATTTATTTTATTATTTGAATTTTAAAAATTGGTTTTTTTAAATAAGTGTTTTGTTTTTATTTTGAACCTCCAGAATTAAAAAAGAAAAAATGGCTGGCCATGGTGGCACATGCCTGTAATCCCAGCACTCGGGAGGCAGAGGCAGGAGGATTGCTGAGTTCGAGGCTTGCCTGGGCTACATAGTGAGCTCAGGGCCAGCCTGAACTGCAAAGCAAGATCCTGTCAGAAAGAAAGAAAGAAAGAAAGAAAGAAAGAAAGAAAGAAAGAAAGAAAGAAAGAAAGAAAGAAAGAAAGAAAGAAAGAAAGAAAGAAAGAA
>PVIC010042709.1:0-15710 GCA_004025085.1 Thryonomys swinderianus
CAGCCCCTGTGCTAGTTCTTTCATTGACTATCTGATTATCTACCTCTGTTCTCCATTTACTCAGATACAATCCAAAGTGTTTGAATTTTTCTAAGATCAAAGCTAATATACTTGATTACTCAAACACTTTAATCAGCGTTTGACATTAATGTCCTTCAAATGATGCCCATCAGTTATCTGGTCTCCTATCAATTGTCAATCCCAGTCTTTCTAACTAATTTGATGCCACTGAATTTTTCTCCCCAGGAAATAGTACTTACTTTTAACTGTGACATTCTGTGTTCAATTTCTTCACATAACTCTAGAATTTGTCACGGTATTTACTTAAATTTCTGTGATGTTCTTAAGATTAAATGTTCACATTCTGGTCATGAGCTAAAACAAGAAGGCTTAGTGATAATTTTGACTCACTTTATTAACTCATCTAGATTTAGAAGCTTAGGGACAACAAGGATACGATAAGTCCTCAGGTTATGAACATTACAATTACAAACTCTTACAGATACAAACATACCACGTAGTCTGAATTTTCATAGATATGAACAAATCTCAGAAGTAGCGCAGGTGTCTGCTGGATAGTCTCACAGTTGTGCCCCTGAGTGGTTTCACTATAGTCCAATAATGTTCAGGATGTCTGGAAGCAAGAGGAAAAGCAGTGGCCATGTGGAGGGGACTGCTAGGAAGCACAAGTATATTTGTATATTTGTGTCAAGGTGTGTAAGACTGTTGGAATTACAAAAGTACCTGACTTATGAATTGTTTCCCAGAATGGAACTTCTTTAAAAGTCAAGCACCTGTCCTAGTCATGGCCCCTATTCTCATAAACGCAAGAGTCAGGACTGCCCCACTTTACTAAGGGTCCCACCAGCACTATGCACCATGCTCGCCCCTCGGTAGATGCAGAATCCAGGCCCGCAATCCTTGGGCACCGGCCTTGTTCCGTGGATACAGAGCCAGATCCACCCCACGCACTAGAGTCATCCACAGGGCTCCAGTCTCCAGACAGGACTTTGGCGGCTCAGACACTACCCAATTTATTAGTTACTTTTCTGTTGTTGCTGAGACAAAATACCTGATGCCCAAAGTAAGAGTGGAGGGGGACTACTTGGCTTACAGTTTGTGGCTGTTTCAGTCCATAATCAGCTGGCTCTGAGGCTGGGATGACAAACCAGCAGCATGAAGGAGAAACGACATGGTGCACACAAGGCAGCAAAGGGCCCAAGAGAGAGTTCACGGCACCTACACCACAGCAATGGCCACAAGGAAGAGAGAGGTTAACAGAGTCCCTCTGCCCCTTTTATCTTATTCACACTACAGGGATTAGGTTGGTGCCAAACCAGTTACTCACATGTAGTGGTTTAGTAACCACACACCCTTAACCCCAGCATCACACACTCCAGATTCAGCTGTCTCTGATAAAGAAAGTCTCACTCATCCATATGAGGCCTGGGGAGGCATCTAAACACAAAGCATAGCATGTAGCCTTTCTATGAATTTCAACAAATGTCCCATGGACCTGCTCAGAAGCTCTGGATGGGCTGACTAGTGAAGGACTTTGCCGGCCACAGTCAGTCTGTAAAGCCTAGTAGTGATGATTGTATCTTCAAATACATAGACACCAAGGGCAAAGATCACAAACTCTTCAAGAAGTGTCAAGAGGAATGGAATAAATTGTATCAAAAGAAAGGAAGGAGTATTTTGAGGATATTTAATGGCAATGTGTCTTCACTGTACAGATTTTTTAAATTTCTAATATTCACCATATGTTTTGATCATACTTTATATATATGGTCAAAAGGTATATGAAAAATATTTAACATCACTCATCATCAGACAAAGTCAAACCCACAGTTAGATACCTCAAGTCTTACACTGGTTTTTATCAAGATGACAAATGATAATAAATATTGGAGAAAATGTGAAAAAAATACTGAACATCATACTCATTTGGTAGGAGTGTAAATGGATACAGATACTACAAAAAACAATAAGGAAATCTGCTAAACTTTGGAAACACGGAATTACCATAATAGCCAACAACCCCACTTCTGCGTAGAGCCAAATGTGAAAGTTCCCTTCACGGCCAGGCTTGATGACTCATGCCACCAGCACTTGGGAGCACTTAGGAGGCAGACACAGGAGGATTGCTGAGTTCGAGGCTTGCCTCGGCTATATAGTGAGCTCAGGGCCAGCCTGAACCACAAAGTGAGATCCTGTCTCAAAAAAAAAAAAAAAAGTTCACCTTTACAATGTCAAGTTCATTAGGGTGCAATCTTCCAGGGGTTGATAGAGCACAGTTTTGGTTGTGCCTATGTGTGTCATGCAGTTGAATGTGAGTAACTGGATCCCTGTGGATGGCTCTATTGAATGGGGTGGATCTGGCTCTGTATCCACAGAACAAGGCTGGTGCCCAGGACTATGAAAATGGGCCTGGATTCTGGATCTACCAAGGGGTGAGCATGATGCATAGTGCTGGTGGGACAGTCCTGACTCTTGGGTTTACGAGAATAGGTATTATATAGTGTCACTGCCTTTTTCCTCTGTGCTGGTGCTTCCTACTCTGCTTCCAGGCTACAGTGAACTAGATTTGCCCTGCCATGCTTTCCACCATGATGTGCTTGCTGTACAGCTAGGTGACCAGTGACTGAATCTTCCCAAATCCTAAGTCAAATTAAACTCCTCCTCTGGGTAGTGTGTCTTGGATATTGTGTTTCAGAAACAGAATGCTGGCTAATCTAGAAAACTAAAACTGGCTAATCTAGAAAATTTGCAGTAGGAGTAGGATTATTGCTCTGACTGTACCTGACCATGTCCTTCAGGAGCCTGTGTAACTGGTTTGTAGGAATAGTTTGGAAAAGTTTAGAGGATCAGGTTGTAAAAAGCAGACCCTAATAGGTTTTTCTTACTGGAGTTGAACACAAGAATGTTGATAGGAATGTGAACAGTAAAAACCAGGTTTGTGAGTTTTCAGTTAGGAATTAGAATTTTAACAGGACTGGACAAGAAGGTAATATGATTTTTAAAATTATAGGTACCAGGTATTTTGTTTCAGCAATGGGAAAATGACTAATGTAATGGTTAATGCTTCAAAGAAATAAAACCTGTACATCAAAAACATACTACTTATTATATTTATAGTAGCATTATTTACAAATGTTCATCTATTTAATCAATTTAAATACCCATTGACCAGTAGATATAAAAGGATAACAAATTTTTAATGCAATAGTTACATCTATGCAGTGGAATGCATTCAATCTTTTAGAAGAAGGTAATCCTATCAGTTTTTTTTTTTTTTGAGACAGGGTCTCGTTTTGTAGTTCAGGCTGGCTCTGAGCTGACTATGTAGCCTAGGCAAGCTTTGAACTCAGCAATCCTCCTGTCTCTGCCTCCCGAGTGCTGGGATTACAGGCATGAGCCACCATGCCTGGCGATCCTATCAATTTTGACAACACGGTTACTCCTAGATTATATTATCTCAATGACACAAGGTAAATACACAGATAAAAATATCTTATGATCTTATTTATATCTGGAATTAAAAGCAAACTCATAGAAACACAAAGTAGAATGAGAGTTCTTAGGTTCTGAGGAAAATCAGAAGGTATTGAACAGAGAATAAAAATTTCCATAATGTAGATGAACAATTCCTGGAGACCATCTGTATTTCAAAGGATGATAGTTAGCAGAGTGGTCAATTGGATAGTTGAAACTCAATTTAGCTAAGGTAACTGCATGTTAATTAGCTTGATGATGGTAGTAATTTGACAGTGTATATCAAAACATTATGTTGTATACATTACCCACAAAATGTGTGTTTTTCCATTATATATCAATAAGGTATTAAAAAATAACACCTGTATGGCCATGATGTTTTACAGATTGCTCACATTTTGTTATTAGAGCATTATAGCAATGTAACTGCATGGAGGTCAATTCATACCATGAAAGAGTAGGCTAGGATATGGTAAAGTTTGAGAAACAGAAATAAAACCATCATTGGCAAAAAAGTCAAAAATTTACAACATACTTTGCAAGTTCAAGATACAGGTTCACTTTTTAAAAATTTATTTTGACAAAGATATTTTTACAGTATCTGAGCTCTAACCCCAGCTTGTCTGGTGCAAGCTCTATGACTTCCAAGAGTTTAATGTAATATATTCAGTAGCGTTTTTCATGGATATCATGAAAAAGGATTATGGGAAGTCCTGCCAAAGACTTAGCCATGTAAGAGTTCAATTATTTCAATAAAGAATGACCAAAAACTGCCTATTTTTAATTTTGTAAAATAACAAGAAATATTAAAAATGACAATTTTATCAAATTTATTCAATACAAGAATTGACTGGTTGAAATATCACCCGCCCAAGCAGTGGTCAGGATAGTATGTGAAGAAACACTCCTTCAGTAATATTCAGTGTAAACTCTTAAGTGATTAGAGAGGAGCGCGGTGCCAGTCTCTTCCTTCCATGTTTTGCCTTTACATTTCAAGGCACGAAGCTTCCTGTATTAGTTACTTTTCTCTTGTTGCTGAGACAACACCCAACACCAAAAGCTAAAGGAGGAGAAGTTCTTTTGATTCACAGTTCTTTGAAATTTCAGTCCCTAGCTGGCTCCAAGGCAGGCTTGCTTGGCAGAGGGACACGGCAGAGAGATACAGCTCATGGCAGCAAAAGATATCAAAACAAGCAAGCAAGGGGCAAGCTGAGACTCCTTCTGCCCCTTATACTGTATCCAGGTTACCAGGATCAGGGAGGTGTTAAAGCCATCAGTGTGCTGAGGTGGTAACCACATACCTTCAATCCCAGCATTACACACTCTGGACTCAGCCCCCGCCCTGAAAAAAATCCCCACCTATGATCTCACGAGGCTTTGGGGGGAATATCTAGACACCACCATAACACACTCTCCTCTCCTTTGATGATTAAAATGAGCTATCTCAAAGCACCTTTCTAGCATAAGGGAAACCTACGTATGTTTTAACTCATTTTCTGTGTAAAGCTTGAAGAGTCTTTATCTATTTTTCTGGTTCAACTCGTGGATAAATCAATGAGTCAGGAAACTAGACAAATCCTACGTGGACGATTCTCCTACATGTACCTGAGCACCTTACACTGTTGTCGTTCCCTGAAGTTGAATGTGAACGAATGTACGGGTTGCCCTGAACTGATCCGCATGGGCAACTGCTGACCTTAGTCTTCCCTGTAGTAACCCATCCCTGGTGACTGTCCACAGCAACCAGAGTCCAGATTGTAATTTGTATCTAACCCAGGAGGCAGGGGCTCGGGTAAGTAACGCTCCACATGCCCGGGAGAGGGGCAGAACTGAAAGTTTTCCGTCTCGTCTTCGCGGAACACAGTTAAAAGTAGCATCTAATGCCCTCTTCTCAGTTGCTTCTCTGTTACTTCCTAACACCCTATTTTAAAAATATTGGAACTTCAGAGTAGTGTTAATTCTGAAAGTGCTGTTCTGACTTCAGAAACTGTCTCCATACTCCCTTCTTAAATTATTCCATTTAGGAAAAGAACATGCTCACAGACACACTGGAGTTTCTGGAGGAATGTGTGGGGTGGTGGAGAAAAGCTTCTTTGCTTCCAAACCCAGAAGTTGGCCCTCCGTCTTCCTGGGAGCAGAGAGGAGAGAACATTCTCACCTTCATCTCTCGCCGCTGGGACTGTACTGGTGAGAACGGAGATCTGCCAGAAAAGAGACACCTCCTCAGGCTGCGCGGTGACTTTTCATGCCTGGTGGAAATTTACATCCCCTGTCAGCTGAGCTGCAACCTTGGAAGGAAGATTCACGAAGGCAGCCATCTGTCAGGGAAATGGATGCCCTGTGTTTCCTCTGAAATTGCCTCTTCTCAGACATGCCCTTAGCTGGTTCTTAGTCTAGAGTACACTGCGGTGTTGGTTTAAATGACTCCTCTCAAAATGTGTTTCGTGTTCTTAAAATACAAGGACTGGCATTAGAAAGTCCAGTGATTTAGTTGTGACTTTTACCAGGTTTGAATCTTGGTCCTGCCATTTATCATCAAGAAAGAAAGAGTCAACTACTTCACTTTTCTTTTATGGATTCTTTGGTGTTTTGTGTTGTGTTGTTTTGTTTTGCTTTGTTTTGACAATATTAGGGATTAAACTCAGGACCTTGCCCTTGTGAGCCAGGTGCAATGCCACTGAGCTAAATCCCTGACCCTATTTAGCTTTTTTTTTTGAGCTTCAGCTGATCATTTGCAAAATGAATATCAGAAAATCAATTTGGTAAAATGACTGTTGGAGTTTTGAGATGTGCTGAAGGCAAGGAAGTGATCAGTACTTGTCTAAGAGAGAGCACTTATTGAATGTCATTATCTCAGGCATTTGATGCCAGTGGAGGGAACGATCGTGTGTATTATGAGAGGGCATCACTGCTAGTCATCCAAGGCTTCAGGGGGAGGGAAGCAGTGGAGAAACATTATTTCCGGCCCTTCCCTGTGACCACTCATACCTAGGAGCTCGCCAGAGCCTTGGGGGTACACAGGGCCAACCTCAGCAATAAAGAAAATTCAACACAGAGTGCCAGCTCTTTTATCTCTGTTTAATAGTACAAGCTGGTTGAAAAATTCTCCACATAGCCAGGGTTAGTTCTCCTGAGGCCAGATCACTGGGCAGAGCTTTCTGGGCTATTAGGGCTTTGTATTTATCTTGAGAAGAATCTCTGTAAGCATGTTACATTGGAGAGGGCCCCTGGAAACACGTCCGCTGTCAGAATCGTGCTCCACAGAAGACTGCGGCTTTGTTTTCTGCCCACCTAGGTGAGGGGCCGACACCTCCGAGGATACGTGTGAATGCATGCGTTTGAGGATGTGTATGCACTACAAGGCAAGACCTCTTTCTCCTTCTTCTTGTCCCTGGGCTTCTCCGTCTCTTTCTCCGTCTCTTCCTTCTCCATTTCCTGATCTTCCTCTTCCTTTACAAAATATATATTTTGTTAAATTGAGACCATTTTTTAAAAACTGCTTTTTAATGAATTTATATGAACTTTGAACACTTAGGCGCTAAATAAGTAAATCATTTGTTTCCATAAATTAGAATCTATTCACTGAACAAGAATTCTCACAGTGATGAGATCTTTGAATACCATAGATAAAATTCTAGTGCATTTCAGTGGACAGGTTCAAACTCCTCATCTGTTTCACACAGGTATTTACATACCAGCGATGTGTCAGGAAAAGGCTTCTGGCGTAGAATGGTAGGTGGCCCGCCAGCTAACGAGTGACAAGCGATGAAGAAAGGACCTGGGAGAAGAAGGGGATTATTGCTTGGCAGAAATTGCCACACAGACTCGAAGCATTTGCCAACTCATGTGAAAGAAATATCTTCTGTGAAAAAAAAAGAATGATTATTTTATTTTATTCTATTTTATTCTATTTTATTCTATTTTATTTTATTTTATTTTATTTTATTTTATTTTATTTTATTTTATTTTATTTTATTTTATTTTATTTTATTTTATTTTATTTTATTTTATTTTATAATACATAACTAACAGAGAGTGTTCTCACTCTGCACGTCTCAGCCGGTATTGGACAGCTAAGCTCTAGGGGAGACCAGCAGTGGCTGCGGTGACGGATGGCCCCGCGCCCCGGTCCTCGCCAGCCAAGTGTGGCGAGCGCCCTCTGTGGGGCCCACAGCTGGGTGACTGTGTCGCTCGCGCAGAAGCACAGTCACCCCAGCAGCTTCTGTTCGCTGTGGACCTGCTCGGTGTCTTTCTCTGGCCCTCACCTGCCTCGGTCCACTCCACATCGTCGCGGTCTTTTGCTTCCTTACCAAGCCACTCCCTCGGGCAATGACCCCTCACATAGCTGCCTCCTCCACGTGCACCTGCCAATACAGACGGGCATTCGTGAGCCCAGTGGCAGCGGTGTTCGCGAGGTGCTCTTTGCGCATGTGTGGGTCCACACACGTGTGCACCTGCTCATGTATATGGAGAAAGACCTAAGAGAGGCCTAAGAGTGGGTGTCCTACAGAGTCTTGGGTTCCTTCCTCAGCTCAACTGTGCCCCTCTGGAGTCATTCTGTGTCGGGTGGAAGAGTAGAGTTGGAAACAAGGGTTTTCCTAGCTGCCCTTTTCTTTTTTCTGTCTCCTTAACAAAATGTAGAATGAAAAGAACATGTGGGAACCAAGCGCCATCTGACTGTTTTTATTTCAGTAATTGTTTTTAGGTCAGTGTGACCTCTATGTCACAGAGGTGCCCGTTATGATATCACCATGGTAGAACAGAGCGAGAAAACATAACCGCTTATTACCTTCACCACAAGACAGAGGTTCACAGACAGCTGGGCCTGACGCAGACCTTGAGGAGCTATTGTTCTGTCATAGCTTTCCTGAGTGAGAAGCGGATCCCCCCAAGGAGTGCTGTTCTTTGTGTGATTGCTGTACAGGTCAGGTACCCAAAAACTATCTTTAATTAAGTGAGCCAGGAAAACAATATTAGAATTCTTAAACGTTTTGAGTATTTCTAGTAACTTAAAGATGTGTGATGTTGGGCCGGAGATTTAGCTCAGTGGTTCCAGCACCTGCCTTGCAAGTGCAAGGCCCTGAGTTCAATCCCAGTAACCACATACAATGCTGGGCATGGAGGCTCACGCCCACCAACAATCAATACCACATACCACAGTGCTGGGCGTGGTGGCTCACGCCTGTCATCCCAGCACTCAGGAGGGAGGCAGAAGCAGGAGGATTGCTGAGTTCGAGACTTGCCTGGGCACCATAGTGAGCTCAGGGCCAGCCTGAACTACAAAGCCAGACCCTGTCTCAAAAAAAAAAAAAAAAAAAAAAAAAAAAAAAAAAAAAAAAAAAAAAAAAAAAAAAAAAAAAAAAAAAAAAAAAAAAAAAAAAAAAAAAAAAAAAAAAAAAAAAAAAAAAAAGATGTGTGATGTTACTCAGAATAAAAAATAGAACAATGCTTTCTAAAACTTGAAATGCTTATCATATATAATTTCCTTCTCAAGTTCTATCCTTATGGCCATAGTGTGGCCAGGCAGTTTGCCTTATGTTTCATATCTGTTCCATGGTAGAACACGGGCAGTAACTGTAACTTTTCTTTCAGTAGTCTTCTCCTAAGCTGGGGGTGAACAGGTATGGAGGTGAACTTCCTGTCATTCTCTTCCATACAGGCCTTAGTAATAATAGGCGAAATGACATCTTTTCATCTTTTATTATCAAGTTAAGGCTCCAATTCCTTGGCTACAAGGACTACATCAAATTTTATTTTGGAGCAAATCCAATGTATAGTCCCTAGTGGACATTTAATCAAAGTATGTGAATATTGACTTCTCTTTGGTTTCTTGAAGAATGCTTTGTGTTTTTGCTTTCTGTTGTTCTCTCAATTGACTTTCTCTTCTTGCTTTTATTTCATCTACATTTTCTCCCTAGGTCAATACTCTGGAACTCTTTAATTCCTGAATATTTGCAAACTTTTCTACCAATGGTGTTGAGATAAAATGAAAATGATTTTTAAAAGCTGGTAATAAATTTTATCTTTATCTCTTTGAAGAATACCACTATAAAATAAAGTGTGTCAGTGGAAAAGATTGTGGAGATAAAATATTTGTTCAATGAATAAAACATTTTTAGATTTCAAGTCTATGTCTTATAACTAGGGCTTTAAACTAGAGATTTAATAAATCCTGTTGTATTTACAGATGCCTACTCTGTGCCAGATTATGTGCTTGGGTCACAATATAGAGAGAAAAGATATAGCTCCTGTCTCCAAGTTAATTACAGGTCAGTGACCCTAAAAGAAGGATTAGGAATTAGTGTCTGAAATGTAAGTCAAGGGCTGCATTGCTGTGTGAGAAGTGTTATGGTGGAGATTATGCAAATATTTTGTTAAAACATGTAGTGTCATCTACCTGGATGTTTTATCAGGAAAACTTTCCTAGAAAAGTGGCACATGAAAGAAGTTTAGAAGGACTAACATAGAAAAAGGAAATTAAAAAAGTAAACAACTAAATGACTCTCAAGTTTCATTTTCTACAACTTACAGGGTTAAACTTGATTTAGTCTAATCTTTTCTTGAACTAACTTCTTTAAATGCATGCAAATACTATTTATTATTATTTATTTTGTTCCTGTCATTTTGCAATGCTGTGAATGATTCACTTCATCAATTTTTTTAATTGAATTCTTTATTGGTACAATTTATATACATCTCAGAATCACATATAACATTGGAGAATTTGTACCAGTATATGACACAAGTTAATTCTCATTTTTACCCATATCCCTACCCACCCACTTCATCAGTTTTTAAAGTCATAGACCAACTTGCTATTTCTCTCCAGTTAATTGAAATACTAAAATGAGTTCTAAATTTGTAATATCTTTTTATAAAACATTTTTAATTAAAGTTTCTTACCTTGAAGTCTGAACCCAGTTAATAAAGCTTTGCCTAGTAAACATCTACAACTCGGACTATAGAAAAGATAAAATCCGTAATGGGCATGTCAAGTATTGAAAAAAGATGCTTTATGTTAATTCAGAATAAATTGCACAATATTATACTTTCCCAAAAATGTTTTACTTACAAAAGGAATACAAGTAAACTTCAAACCAAACTCATCACAAATGATAAACTATGAAGAAGTGCATTCCAGATTAATGTGTTATTTCAACACATAGACATAGACATTTGTCATTGAACTCTAACAGGATTTGGATTTACAATCTTTAGAATGCAGAACAAGCAAGGAATAGTTGCAACAGCTTCATCTGGTTTAATACCATAACAAGTGTAATTAGAGCCTAAACATTCATATTAATGAGGAGCCTGGGGTTAGAAATGGATAAGAAGCGAAGAAGAAGCCAGAAAACATAATAAGAATTGATCTTTTCAGCTACAGACATTCAGATCCCATGAGATGAGCATGTCTGTTGAAATAGTGCACATATTTTAACTAATACCAAATTAGGTCTTTGTCCAAACACTGCCACCAGCTGCCAGTATGAAGTTGGGTGGATAAATTCTTCTTTTATGTTACTGGATTGGCGGTTCTCTTAAATGTCTTCTTCTGTAAATGTTTTTAATTTTGATACGTGCCCTTGGTCACAGGGATTATTGATAGGTTCAACAATCTGGTAGCTGCTTTGAGAGAGAGAGAGCCACCGTCCTCGGCAGAGTAATCAAAGCACACTTTCGAGTTGATTCCCTGGCTTTGCAAGCTCTCCTTTGAGATTTTTGATAGAAGCTGCCATGTCCCCATCACTCTACACTTCTGGATACCTGCAAAACGGGCACCTCATGGACAATGCAAACGTTTGTTACCAG
Source organism: Thryonomys swinderianus (assembly GCA_004025085.1). Classification (NCBI taxonomy): domain Eukaryota; kingdom Metazoa; phylum Chordata; class Mammalia; order Rodentia; family Thryonomyidae; genus Thryonomys; species Thryonomys swinderianus. Next base: position 11,308 of record PVIC010042709.1, read on the forward strand.
TGCAACTATACCTGTCCCCATGCCAATCATAAGTCACAACATCTGTGGTCTTTGTTGACTGAACATGGGCATAACAGTCTAGGGAAATGATTCCCTGGGCAATCCTGGGCAGGAGGAGGGTTACGGCTGTTTTCTCCAGAGAAAGTCTGTGACACAAATGTATATCTCCACACTGTAGGCTTGTCATGGGTGGGTGGCCTTGCAGATTTCGGACATATTCCTAAGTCAGCATGGCAGATACAAAGCACTCGGCTTCCTTTTCATTGGCACCACAGGCTGTACCTTGGCAATGCTCTTTTCATGACTGACTTTTTCAAACTCTTTCTTTTCTGGTATTTTCTTGCTCTAATTTTCGCTGTGCATTGGTCCAAAGGAACTAGTAAAACCTATGATTATGCCTGAGTATTTTGCTACCTTAAAATCTCCTCTTCAGAGAGACATCCCACGCCGTAAGTTCAGCCAAAAGCAAAGTATCAGAGAATGGATAAAATTCAGCCAGATTCTTTGCCATGGTGTAATGAGAGGGTATCTAATTCCTGGCACAGTTCTCCTTTCCACCTAAAGCACTAGTGCTGCCTTTATGCCTACTGAGTCTCCACCAAGAGTGCCCATCAAGCACTACCCACAGCTAGAATTAGGCTTTCTAAGGCTTGAGCCTTCAAACGTCTCCATATTTCTACTGTAAACCAATCCTAATGGCTGCTCTATGTCACCAGGTAAGTAATAGCAAAGGCTACACGCAATTTTCCATGCATTCCTCAATCCAACAAAAATTACCCATCATAAATTTATACTATAAAGCAACTGTGTATGAAACTATAAGATAAATGATCCTGGGAGAATATCCATGAGGTTAAAAAAAATCAAGGAGTTAAAGAAGCTGATGAATAACATTGTAAAACTTTTTAAGTATATAAAATAATCATATGAAATTTGTAGGGATATTCCAGAGGCAAAAAACAAACAATATTCAATTGACTCCTAAGGGAAACTGGAACTTATCTACTTCAGTAAGCAAGAAGTTTGTGATTTTGGCAGCCATGGAAGAAAAAGAGGTATAGTATTCACCATGATTGTGTGGGGAGACAAGACTGAGAAACTCGGATTAACTTAGACTTTGAAAGATACATAGTGAGCACTGATAGAATGACTAATAGAAAAAATAAATGTTCTAGACATAAACGAGAGAACCGAAGAAAAATTTCTTTTAGTGAGACTCCCCTTAGAGATTGAAACCATAACCTATTTTCTTTCAAGTCAAAAGTTAATTTAAAGTTAATGTCTCTGAACTGGAGCATTCTGGGGTTCCTACAGAGACCAAATAAAAATTTCTGAAATGTATGTCCCCAGCCATGACTCGTTAGATTCTCGTATAGAAGATCACAATCAATGTGGTGGCATACAAAATTAAAAGGCTAATTTAATCCATACTGTCTTTCTGAAGCACTATAAAAATGTCCATCTCCTTGCATACAGAGGGTAAAGAAAGGGACAGGCAAGAATAAAGATTAAGGATTTCCCAATCTAGACGGACCATCCCAGACTGTACAGAAACACTCCACACAACCATTAAATGAAATACATTCTTTGTGAACAACTATGGGACATTTATGAAGTATACCACATGCTAGGCCTCATGAACGTCTTAACAAGAATTAACATTATATTGAATACATTTTATTATTACTATTATGTTAAGAGAAATAAAATAGGAGTTTAAAGCTTTCATGGAATTTGAAATTAACAGGCTTTTTCTGTGCAACTCAGTCAAGGGAGATATTATGAAAAGGACTTCAGAATTTTTAAACTAAATTAGAATCAAAATTCTCCATATGCAAACATGAGGTACAACTGAAGTGTCAGAGAAAAATCCATAAACATGTACATTAGAAAAGAAATGAGGTAAGATTAATGAGTTAGGCATTCAACTCAAAAAGTTAGAAGGAAAATTCAATAGGAGGGAGAAAATTAATAAATGCAAGACAATAAAATAGAGAAAGACAAAGCCAAAATAACAATAACAAAAAATCCCACTAGTCAGATGAGGATTTGACTGAGGAGAGATAAGATTGAGAAATATGAAAATTTAAAAAATATTGCTAGGGCTGGGGATTTAGCTCAAGTAGTACCACGCCAATCTTGGACACACAAAGGCACGAGTTCGATCCCTGGTACTGCAATATATATATATACATACATTGCTAGACTTTATCTCCATTATTGGAGTATCCTTCCATGAACAGGGTGATCTGTTCACATAATTTTTCTCCATTTATTACAATTTTGCCTTTACTAAGGTGGGGTTATTTAGAGCATTTGAGAAGCATGAGTTTCATTCTAATTCCTGTTTGCCTTTCTTTGTCTCCCTCTTCACTTTTTGCTTGACACACAGACACATAGAATTCAAAATGGGAGAAGAAATTAAGAAATTGTAGAGATGCTACTAGAAAATAATGACAGCACTAAATTCAAACTGTTTGGTAAGCAGAAGTGGTATTGCAGAAATACCATCCATTTACCCTCTACCATTTATTAAATGCGGGGGCCCAAACCAACATCTTGATGGACATTTTAAGTCCACAGAACATGGTCCTGAATTACTTGAATTATGGGCAATTCTCAACAAGGCTTTTCTCTCCTTGCATTTTCTTAATGAGCTGCCACTGTCAGTCCGCTGTGATCCTGGTATTTCCAAATCGGCTTTCCCTTAACCTCATTTTGCCTGAGATTGTTCTCTGATGTACAAGATAGCATTTTGTATATTCTGGGCGTAAAACTGGTGTCATCATATTCTCAGAGTGGTTTGGATTCTAAAACCAGCCATCTCAGAGATCTGACCTCAGTCAATTTAACTACTGAGAACCCAAAGGAGTCATAACCTTTCCTCTGGCAAACAGTCCAGCTGATGCCAGTGAAGAGAGCAAATTAAATTCTTATTGAGAATCAATGGTACCCAGGAGCAGTGTTTTTAAAACTTTACCTGTGTGACTTTTGGCATAACTCACAAAAGAACTTCACGAGATGGATATCATCACTTCTGTTTCACTGAGTAGGTGACTGAGAGACAGAAAGTTTGAACAAAGTTCTCCATGGCCACTGGGCTAGTTTAAGCCTAAAACCATAAAAGACCTTGTGCTTTTGTCTGCTAAACAAACACATCTAGGTTTGAAACTGATTAGAATAAGAAATGGGGTGGACTTACATTTCTTCAAATTATTATTATTTTTATTTATGTTTTTATTTTTTTGAAACAGCATCTTGCTTTGTGCTTCAAACTTGCCCCTGAGCTCATTATGCACCCCAGGCAAACCTTGAACTCAGCAATCCTCCTGCCTCTGCCTCTTGAGTGCTGGGATTACAGGCATGAGCCACCACACCCAGCACTGTGGTATGTGGTACTGATTGATGGTGGGTGTGAGTCATCATGCCTGGTATTGTTGTATGTGGTTATCTGGGATCAAATTCAGGACCTTGCTCTTGCAAGGCAGGTGCCAGAAGCACTGGGCTAAATCTCTGGCCCAAATTTCCTTGAGTTATTAACAAAGGATGGTAATATAATTTAATTATAGTTCTGCACATATTTTGATCTTCAACTTTTGATTTACAAGGGAATCTAATAATTTGACCTGGTTTTCCCCATAGGGACTTTGATGATAACAGAGTTCTATTGCTGGATCATTATTCCAACATTATTGTAATTTCTTTATTATGGTGTCTTTATGCAGTTACTACTAAAATTTATGAGTATGAGTATTTATGAGATCATTTGATCTCATTTGGAAACTTCTGAAAAAGTGACTGAACATAATTTGAGAAGCAAAATAGAATAAAGAATGACTTTTCAGCCTTGAGTCTGGAGTGGATTTGGGGATGATTTAGTTATTGTACTCTTCCAACACATTTCGAAGATGAAGCCAAATAAGTAGTTGTTAATACAGAAGGCAGTCCCAAAGGCCTAGCCTGAAAATCTGTCAGCCCTTCTCCCCAGAGGGAGGCAGCACATCTCAACCCCCACACACTTCATGGGGAAACTAAAGGATTATGGGAACTGAAAGCTGGGAGTTTTGTAGGTGGCGACTCTTCCTTCACCCTTGTCGTGACCACTTCCAATGAAAGCAGACCCGCTGTCCCAATTCTCTTGGCTTCTTACTACCCAAATATCTGTGCAGAGGTAGGCGGGAAGCCTTAACTGACTGGGAGGAGAAAACGGATATGTACATAGCCAGCACCCTCCTAAGAAGCCAGCAGATTTCAAGAAATATACACTTTTTCGTTGCAGCCATTCTTTGTGGAGTGAGGTGGAATCTCAACGTTGTTTTCATTTGCATCTCTCGAATGACCAGAGATGTTGAGGTCCCATTTGACCCTGCTATACCCCTGCTAGGAATATACCCAAAAGAATT
>PVIC010042710.1:0-15964 GCA_004025085.1 Thryonomys swinderianus
TTAAGAAAAGTCCAATAAATCAAGAGGCCATTACTCCAAGACAGAACTGTCAACAATAATCATGGAAGTCAATCTGCATCCCTGGCCCTATGAGAGGAGTTTTCTGTGTATACAAGATGAAGTTTTCATCAAGTGGCCAAAACACCAACACAGGGCTGGGAAATAACCTTTATTTCAGTGTATACTGATATCTAATTCAGAAAAAGAAATGTAATTCAGGAAGAATTGATGTACATATGATTTACCTTCTGACAATTTATATGTTCTCAAAGACAGGTACATATTTCTGGTTTTTCCCCACAGGAGCTGGAAGGTAATCTAAGATAATGAAGATATATGAAACTTCTCAAAGGAAACCTCAAATTTTTCTGGGGGCATTGTTCCCTCCCTTTACTCTGACATCCTTCTGGCCTTTCTGTTTGGATTTCACAGCGCAAAGCTAATTTTTAGACCTTTATCATTCTATATTTTTAGACTACAAATCCAAGGTAAATACTATTTAATATTATTTGTTTCTTGCAAATTCTGGGCAAAAAAAAAAAAAATCACTGAACCAAAACATCACAGTTCATTAAACACTTAATAGACAGCAGAAGTAAAACAGCTAAGATGACTCTCCTCACGTTCATCATATTTGATATACTTTTTTTTTGAGACAGGGTCTTGCTTTGTAGTTCAGGCTGGCCCTGAGCTCACTATGTAGCCCAGGCAAGCCTCGAACTCAGCAATCCTCCTGCCTCTGCCTCCCAAGTGCTGGGATTACAGGCGTGAGCCACCACGCCCGGCCAATATTCTTATTACACTAAGAATATGGTAATTACTCATTCAAAACCCATGAAAAAACTATAAAAGTTTGTAATATCATTATCCTCATTAAACAAGAAACTGAGTTGAGTACAGAGAATTAAACTGTGGGCTCCAAATCACACACCAAAGATTGCCGGGAGAGTTTAGGAAATCTGAGAGCCTCCCTGAGTGGATTGCAGAAGCCGTAGTGGAAGCTGTTTGAGACTGTCCCAAAGTGCAAACAGGGGCTCTCAAATTTCCTAAACTCAGAGAAAAATTGCTACACTCTTAAGGCCAAGGTCATGCTTTGACCTTCTAAATTTAGGTGCAGCCTAAGCTGCACGCACACAGTTTTCCAGACATGAGCTATCATGTTTAGTTAATATGCCTTCCAAAAACTGAGACTCAGTGACTCCCAGGAGCACGTAGCCCTCCCCGGGTCACTGCTTCTCCAGCTGTCTCTCCCGCAGATACCAGCCTCCTCCTTTGGGGCAGCCTTTTACAGAGAAGCTCATGAAGATAGTGACAGGCCTCAATCAAGCATCAGTGTGGCCCTTTTCTGTCCTAAATTTTCCTAACTAGTCTTAACATATGTGGAGAAAACATTTGTTTGTGATATAATACCTCTCTTAGAAACTAAATAAATCATAGGTTTCTAGAAGGAAGAGGAAGGAGTCAGAGAAAAGAAGGATGAAGAGGAAAAAGAGAAGGTAGAAAAGGAGAGACCAGAAGAAGAGGAGGAGGAAGACAAAGAGCAGAAGAGGAAGAGAAGGAAGTAGAAGAAAGGGAAGGAAGGAAAGATGAAAAGAAAAAAGAAAAATATTTTCCTTTAGTTAAAATATATATGGCAGAGTGCCTTGCACAGAGTGCTGGACCCAATGTTGGTTCCGTCAAACATATTCAGTGTTTTAACTCTTTCTTTCACAGTCTTGAGTTTTTCTTCTTTTAAACACTAGTTAAGCTGTCTCTTCTAGCTGAGAACTCCCCCTGCAGACAAGAGACATCTAGAAAGTGCCAGTAGAAGCCATCAACTTTCTCATTTACATCAAGACATCAGCAAACAGCCCTCTCTTAAAAAAAAAAATGTTAATCTAAATGAGGAAAGAAAAAAAAGGAAACAAAGCTTGTGTATATAGGGGTGGGAGTGGTAGGGTGGGTAGGGGAAGGGGAAAAATGAGAATTAAGTTGCATCATATACTGGTACAAATTCTCAATGTGGAGTGTAATTGTGATGTGTATATACAATGTACCAATAAAATGTTCCAATTAAAAAATGCTTCTACAGGGCTGGAGATTTAGCTCAGTGGTTCCAGCGCCTGCCTTGCAAGCTCAAGGTCCTGAATTCGATCCCAGTAACCACATACAATGCTGGGCGTAGTGACTCACACCCACCAACAATCAACCAGCAATCAGCACCACATACCACAGTGCCGGGCGTGGTGGCTCGCGCCTGTCATCCCAGCACTTGGGAGGCAGAGACAGGAGAATTACTGAGTTCGAGGCTTGCCTGGGCTACATGGTGAGCTCAGGGCCAGCCTGAACTACAAAACGAGACCCTGTCTCAAAAAAAAAAAAAAAATGCTTCTACAAACTGTGAGCTAATAAACCTTTCTCCTTAGAAAAATTTTAATCTACTACTGTCAATACATCAAAATTTCTAACAAACATGGCTGTGTTGTAAATCAGTGCTTTGGAAGCTTCATTTAAATTGCCATCAGCAGTAAGTAATGGAAAATTGTACCGTTCACCTATTTTAAAGGAAATTTGTTTTTCTTCCAGCACAATGATGTACTTATCTTTTTCTAACTGAGAGAATGAAGAAGATGCAGAAAGCTTGGGATGGGAACTATGAACTAAACGAAGGACTATTCATGTTCTTGTCTAACTGAAATTACTTATATTGTATTTTTAAATTGAATTCTTTATTGGTACATTTTATATACAGCTCATAATCACAATCAACATTGGGGAATTTGTACCAGTACATGACACAAGTTAATTCTCATTTTTACCCATATCCCTATGCACCCACACCCCCCTACCCCCTATATACTTGTTATTTCTTTTTCTTTCCAACTCATATTTATTCTTCCCCCTCATTACTTTCCCCTACCACATTCCCTTTAAATATTTCCTATTTCACAAATTCTATCATTACATTGTATGTTATGACTATTCACTGGAGGAGATAGAGACTATACTTTCAGTTCTTTTCACATAAAAGCATTCTTTTAGCTATCTGAACTGTAAACCTCTAAAAGCTTTTGTAAATATTGAAAGTCATAAAACATATTTTATGTGATTATAGTAATTCATAGGAATTCATAGAATTCATAGAATACCGAATGCATCTGAATTCACAAAAATAAAATTTTTGAATTTTCCATTCTCCTCCCCAAAGCTATCTCCTTGTTTCTGCCACAATCATAAAAGCTGATATGTTAGTCACATAACAAAAATTGTTTCTAAATTCATAAATCTTTAACACAATGCAAACCTTTTTATCTTTCAATAAAAATCTGTAGAAAAAATTATTACACTATTCATTTTAATTTTCTTCTGCCTCTCTCATATCTTGTCTTATTTCCTTTTTCTTTCATGCTCCTTTTCTTTCAGAGCTTCTCAATGCCTGTAATTTTCTAGTCTCTTTTCATGGTGGTCAGGTTGTTCTACCCCCTTACCAATGATGTGCAATAGCATAAAAAATTTTTTCTCTGACTTCCAAATAAGTTTGAGCAGTACACTTTCTGTGATTCTACAAATGCTGTTTGTATCTCTTAATTTCTATTGGTCCTATGTAAATTTTGTCCTTTGAATTTATCCTAAGATAGGGAAATTTTATAAAGATTTGATATTTCCAAAAAGATCATTGACTCTGCTCAATTCTTCAGTTGAGTTCCAGTCCAAATTTTATCTGAGGCTTACTGCTGAGGATTAGGTTAGCAAGTATAATTCCTAATGTAATTTCTGGAGCCTCCTAACCTTCTAAGATTAGATTCTTTTCCAATCCTTCCTGCTGAGTGCTTGATAATCTTACAGATTGTGTATATTTACAGTCTTTAGCATCAACTGCAATAGGGCTCCCTACTCTTGTCCTGTCTTTCTGTGCTTTAGATGTCATGGGAGGCAATAATCTCCCTGCCTCTCCTCACTACTTAATTTGTGAGAGTTGTGAGTCCCACGTATCTACCATGTTCTACACTCAGAAGGAAGTCAGGCCACCTGTGTCAACATGATGAAATTAATTATTTTAGGTCATTATTAAAGGAAAATATGGGTGTAAGCAGATTTATACTTTCACTGATTCCTGCAGTAAATTCCTGAAAATCAGTTTATCAAAAACCAAGCAAACAAAATCTAGGCAAAGAGCTACTAAAATGTGTAAATACTCTCCCAGACCTTCACTTCTTCCATGAACTTTATTGCATTACATCCAGTAAATCTAGTCTTGATTGATCAGCAAGTTTTCTGGCAGTGGTCTAGAGAGGTGACATCTTTAGAGACACCAATCACATTAATGAGATGCCTCTTCCAAAACCATCAGTAGAAGAATCACTTACCTATATTTTGTTTTTAGTTGATTCAACCTTTGGCCAAACTCTGGGGTAGGTTTCATCTGTTATTTCAGACAGGTAAGATTTGATGCGGTAGAACATGGCCAGCCCCAGCCCCATTGTCCTCCTGTTATTAATGTGGACACTGCCTGTCTTAATACCCAGAGAAATTCAAAGATTCTGAAGTAAACTTTCTTTAAAATAACCTAGAGACTGGGTTTTATTTTTCACTACATTTTTGTTTATAAGAAATTGGAAGGTGTTTTATAATGGCCTTTGAATATGACATTATTTTAACCATAAGTTTGTGTTCCTTTTCAAAGTAAAACATCTGTGTTTATCATTCACATTAATCATCTATTTGTGTTTGTTTCCTCCTGTTCATTACACCAATATTTACCAAGTATCTACTCTGAACCAAACACTGTGAAAAGATTGAAGATTTTGCTTCCCTGTTTTTAAAAATATTATGCTGGAATTGTCCAATAAAATGTATTTTTTTCTATAACTATCCTTCAAGTGATATTATTTTTCTCCTTAAGAAGAAACAAACATAATGAAAGTGGAATTGAACAGAAGGTATGAAAAGAGTAAGTCAACAAGGTAAACTAAGACCAAAGGACCTTGTCTCAAGGTTAGAGTTTTCAAAAGGCTTCATTCAAATAGGTTACTTTATCATGTTTCTTCTAAAATACTCTTGTGAATGGTCACTTATATGAACACTTGAGAAAAGTCACACTTTGTTCCAGGCTAGAAGTGAAAGCAGACCTCATTCTTCTTTTTTGTGGTCCTCCATGTCGGAAGGCAGCCCTGTTAAAAAATTACAGGGACTGGCAGGATTTTGTATTTGTTGGAAATGACTTCCAAATAAATTCAGTAATCATATCCTGAAATCCACTTACACAAGGACTATATTATGAGTGTTACTGAAGGGAAAATGACTTCTAACAATTTTTAATAATGTGTTAGCCTTCCCATCAATGACATTTGACTAACTTTCAGAGTTGATATTAATGGTCTAGATCTCCTGTTAACTAATAGCTAATAAAAAAACTGAGAAGGTCAGGTTAGGCTAGATTTAGACATACTATCTATGTAGTAAGAGAATTTGTGAAGCCATGAAGGGTGATCCTACCAGTATGTGATGACCTTGTGCCTTGGCATTCCCAGGACAACTTCAGTAACAAATGTTTAGACTTTTCACCCCATAAAAATTATTCAAAATTCTCAGGTTAGCATGTCAAAAATCATGGCCTGGATTCCTCTGAGGTATAATTTCCATGGGGTGGACTCCAATCCAAGGAACTATATCTCCTGTTCTGTAAATTTACTGAAATTCCACAGAAAGTTTCATAATGAATTTTGCTCCACATCCTTGAAGGGGATAGTAGTTCTGAGCAGGGCAAATGCATTTGATTTCTCTTCCTGAGTGCAAGTCTTTGAAAGGTGAGACAGGAAACACGGATAAGAGTGATGAGAACATGGTATTAGAAGTAATATTGGTGATGACTAACAAACAAAAGCCAAGGTGAAAACATACCAGGTGCATTGGCAGACAACTATAATCCCAGCTACTTTGGAGACTGAAGTAACAGGATCACAAATTCAAGCCAAACCTAGGCAATTCAGTGAGACTCCCACTCAAAAATTTGTTTTAAAAGGTCAGGGATATAGCTCAATGCAAAGGCCTTGGGTTGAATTTCTGGAACTGTAAAAAAAGGAAAAAAAATCACTTCAAAATTTGCTTAGATTTGACCCTATATTAAGTGGCTTTTAGTTCCTGGACAGTAAAAGTTACAAAAGAGTTATATGTACAGTCTGACTGTCTGTTGAAAGAAGAATGTTCCTTAATTGGCTAGTTGTTTTCCTTCTTTAAATATGAGAGAGTGTCATTGTAATCTAATTCCAAATTGATTTTTGAGGAAAGGAAGATATTTTTTCTTCTCCCAGAAATCCCTCAAGTTCTATCCTGGCTTTAGGGATATCCACTGAGGCCATGTTTCTCAAGCTGAATCTCAGTCTTTTTTCTTCAGCATGGAAACCTCTGTGGACTAGCCAGTTCTAAGGCCATCTTTCTTAGTTCAGAACAGAGCATCATCAAATCAGACCTGAGAAATTCTTCAGAAGAGATTGTCAGGTTGATAGCCCAAGTGGTTGTCAGACTAAAGGTCTGCTCAGTTACTGGGGAATCCCCAGTCACCTGATGGGGGGACAATCGATGAAAGTTTGCTACTTCTGAGGGGCCAGGAATTGATCTCTTGCCCTCTTCTGGCTAAAAGACAAACCAAACTTAGCTCTAGCCTGTCTAAGATCAAGACCTTTGTATTAGTCAGTATTTATGATTAAACAACATAGCAAGGGGGCATGAGCCAGATGTCTCAAACAGCAGAACTAATGCACTAAGGAGGCAGGCTGCAAAAGAGGAGTAACTACACATACTTGTGAAGGACAGGTCACAGTTAACGAGGCACCTGCACTATCTTACAGGTCATAGTTAACAAGACCTTCTGGTATCTTTAGCTGATGTTTGATCTTGGAGATTGGCTCTACAGTCACAATACCTCAGCTGCAGTGTTTGTTTGCTATTAGAGATGACATAACCTCATCGATTATGGAACCCTCAGTGGTGACCCCTGGCACAGGGAGATTTATCTCAGTTAGCAAATCACACTTAAGCCTTGGAGTGACTCATAGTTTTAATCAACTCATAGTTTTAACCCAGGAGGGATCAGTAGATACTAGAGAGATTCTACAATTCCCATGAAAAAGTACCTAGTGGAATGAAGTGGATGAGAGCCTGCCTTGAGGCAAGAGCTGGTCTTCAAAAAGTCCCTTCAATGGGAACGTTTCATGACTACACAGCAAGCACCCACTGGGTGCAAGTTAATAGGACATGACAGTGCTGCTGGCAACTACAAACACTTTTGTGAACCATTTTGTCTTGTATTTTTGCTTTCATTTACTAGAACTGTGAAAAAATCCTACTGAGGAATAACCAGGTGAATGAACTTTCCTCCTTGTGGAGTGGTCCTGATGCAGAGAAGAAAAAGAAGGAAGTTGGAAGCAAAGAGAGTAATGATCAGGAAAGGAATGGCGGCCAAATTAGTGAGGAAGACTTGTACAACAAACTCATCAGAACTGATGCAATAACCAGATCCCACAAATGCCTGATTCTGCAGAATCCTGGCAGCAGGCTGAGCAACATCAGAGGAGCTCTGAATCTCGGTGAAGTGGAAGACTTAATGTGCAAGTAGAAAGAGAGCATATCTGCTATCAACCTTTTAACTATTCAAAGGTCCAAGATAAAGCTTTTGGTTAGCCATTGTTAGTGTAAGCCTGTTTCAGATCTCTCAAAATAACAAATTCCTGGGAGCATGGGGAGGAGATTGGTAATGAAAGAGGTGGAGGAATTTTATTAGCCCAAGGAAAGGCTTTCTGCAGTGTGGAATTTCTCTCAGGTTAAGCATTCATGCCAAACACTTCCTCATGCCAAAGGCTTTCCAAAGATGTCCGCAAGTGAAATAAAAATACCTGTCATGACTGTGAGGGAATCCTTCTGGGCCATTGGTAGGAGTCTGCTTGTTCTGTAACCAGGACACAACCACTTCCCGCCATAACAACTGAGTGAGTCATCTGTTGTGTAGAAGGTAGAATCTGCCTCCACCTTCCTTCCAAAGACTGAGACAGAGCAGCCATCTGACTTATATCACTGAATTCTGGAGTCTGAAGCTCTTCCTCTATATGTAAAAGCACGGGAACATGTTTACTTATTGGTGTGACCTTACTGGGGAACAATCTATCAGTGTCCGGTGGTGCTGTGGCTACTACCAGGGGTGGTTGATGTGTGAAGCCTGTGAACTACCAGAATGGGGTCCACGTACTACTAATGCCTTAATCCTGGGGAAACTTAGAAGCTATGCCAAATCAATTTCTTTCTACTATATGCACTGGGCAACAGCTGCCTCCCTCCCTCAAAGCCAAAATGCTGAAATCCAGTGGACCTAGGCAGCCTCCATGATTTTAAACCATTGCCTCTACAACCCCCAAAATTCCTACAAACTTCACACCACTTGTGGCCACATAAGCAGGATTGAAATCCAAAATCAAAATAGAAATTCTGGAACTTAAAAATAAGTATACTAGGAAGGCAGTACATGAGTTTAATCAATTGTCTGTCCATAGCTGGAGAAAGAATGAACTGCAAAAACAGATCAGTAACAACTTTTAAAACTAGGTTAACCAAGACCTAAAAAGTGAAAAGATTCAAATTATTAAAATCAAGACTTAAAGAGGAATTTCCAAATAATTTAAATAAGCAGATTATATAAGAATATTGTGAACAATTATATGTTGAATGTAGAAACATGAAATGATGGATTTCTAGAGAAACATAAATTATCATAATTAACTGAAGAAGAAATAGAAACTCTGAGTAGGCCTATAATAAGTAGAGAAATTTAATTATTAACTTTTGTTCTTTCTTTATTGTAAGAAGGTATCAATATGTAGTTCAGACTAGCCTTGAACTCACTATGTCACTTAGAATGGCCCCAAACTTGCAGCAATTCTTCTTCCTCTACCTCACAAGGGCTGAGATCACAGGCATGATTTAATTATGAACTTTATAACCTTCTAAAAAGAAAATCCCAGTACCCAATTAATACTTAGAAGTAAATTCTACTAAGTATTTAATAAAGAATATCAAATCTCATGAATATACCTATAAAACAGAAAAAAATTACCACTTCATTATATGATGTCAATATATTTCCCTGATGTCAAAATAGACAGTTATAGCAAGGAAAGAATTCACTACCAATGGCTCTCACAAGTATATATGAAAAAAATCCTAAAAAATTGAGTCCAGCAAAACATAGAATGGATTATGTACCATGATCAAGTGAAATATTTAAGGAATGAAAAACTATTTTAACCCACACAATTATATAATATGACACATTAGTAGAATATATTAAAAAGTTATTATTATTTCATTACTTACAGAAAAATATTTAATGAGATGTAACACTATATCATAATGAAAGCATCCAAAAACTAGGTATAGAAAGAAACTTCTTGGTCTTCATAAAAACTATCTATGAAAATCAACAACTGATATCATACTTGCTAGGATAAGAAACAAAACAAAGATATTTTCTCTCTGTGTTCCTTTTTCAACATTGTACTAGAATTTACAACTAGCATAAGCTACAAGAAAAATAAAAAGTAGGTTTTATTTCCAGATTTTTCCAGTTGGACTGGAACAAATAACACTAACTTTATTCACAGAGGAAGATACTACATAAAGAAAGTTCCAAGTAATTGATTAAGAGATAATAAATAAGATGGGCTGGAGGGTTAGCTCAGTGGTTCTGGCGCCTGCCTCGCAAGCACAAGGTCCTGAGTTCAATCCCCGGTAACCACATACAATGGTGGTGTGGTGACTTACACCCACCAACAATCAATACCACATACCACAGTGCCAGGGCATGGTGTAATCCCTGTAATCACGCCTGTAATCCCAGCACTCAGGAGGCAGAGAGAGGAGTATTGATGAGTTCGAGGCTTGCCTGGGCTACATAGTGAGCTCAGAGCCAGCCTGAACTACAAAGCGAGACCCTGTCTCAAAAAAAAAAAAAAGAGATAATAAATAAAAATTTTCTAAAATTAATAAAATACACAAGCTAAAAATTCACAGTGTGAGAGAGTATCCAAGAAGATATAAATAAAACTATGCCTAGATACATTTTTCAGCATAAAACAGCTAAAAGCCATAGTAATACACTATTTGTAAAAGGTATTTAAAGAAGCTAAATTAAGATCCCACTGACATCCTACTTCTAAGCAGAAAGTATGGAAACCATAAGAACATATAATCACAGCTCTAAATGCTCAAAAAGAAGAAAAAATGCCTAAAATTATATAGCTGGCAAAGATGGTCTTTGAGATGAAAGGTAAAATGCAGATGTTTCCAAATACAAACCTGAAAAACATATTTGAAGGCTTAAAGAAAAAAATTATAGGTGGAATTTTTCAGACAAAACTAAAGTGATCCCAAATCAAATACAGAAACACAGAAAGGATTGAAGAGCAATAAAGAGTACAAAGTCCAAGCTGGGCATGCTGGCACATCTCTGTAATCCTAGAGGTCAGGAAGCTGTGACGGGAGAATCTCTGTGGGTCAAAAGCTATCCTGGTCTCCTGCCCAGGTTGATACCCATGCCAGTTACTATGGGATGCCCAATTGCCTGATGAAGTGCAGTGGGAGATGAAAGAATAATATACAAAGAAGAAAGAATAACAAACAGTTCATTACTTCAGGTAGTCAGAAATTGGTCATTAGCTCTCTCCTGGTTAGAAATCACCTGATCTTAGCTCTTTCATGCCTAAGACAACAGGCCATGAATTAGTCATGTATGATTATACTATATGGGAAGAGGGCATGAAGGCAGATAGAGAGAAGCAGAACTAAGCACTAAGGAGCCAGGATGCAAAAGGGGAGTAACTATGTATACTTGTGAAGGTCAGTTACCAAGGCACCTATGCTATCTTGCAGGTCATAGCTAACAACTCTCCTGCATTTTCTACCTAGTGTTTGATCTTGGAGAATGGCTGCACTGTCATAATTCCTCAGCCACAGTGTGTCTTTGCTATAGAGATGCCACAACTTCATCGATCATGAAGACCTCAATTGTGACCTTTGAGTAGGGACATCTGTCTCTGTACACCAGCTGAAAGTTCAGTTAGCAAGTTAACATTAGGCCTTGGAGTGACTCATAATTTTAGTCAACAGCCAAATTATAAGCCAAATCAATAATATCTAAAGCCTACTCAGTGCTTTTCAAGTTGGTCTCCTGCAGTTTACAAAGTGAATTCAAGACCAGCCTGGGGTACATAGTAAGACCCAGTCTCAAAAAATCTTGCTCTTTGCTCACAGTTACTAAAGATGAACATATACCTACTCTGTAAACTAGTAATTTGAAATCTAGGTGTAACAACTGTAAGAAATGTGGAATTATATTCACCAAAAATCATATCTAAAAATATAAAGATTACCACTAGTAAAATAAGGAAATATTTTTAAAAACTCAAATAAAAGTTTCCCAATTGTCCTTGCAAACCCTATGTGATACTCATGTGCTATACCTTTGGTAAATCTTGCTGGTAAATGGACTTCAAGTAGTCTGAAAGAGTTAGATCTTTTTCTTACTAAGGATGAACCCAGGACCTCTGCCTGAGCTACAGCAGCAGCTTTTTTCCTCTAAAGAAAGACAAGGTCTTGTTGTCTTTCAGTTGTTCAGACTGCATTGAAATTTGTGAACTTCCTGCCTCAGGCTCAAAGAGCACTGGGAGAAAGTAGTAGACTGTGATATCTACTTCAAACACCTCTTTGGGAAGAAAGGGCCTAGTAACATCTCCGAAAACCAGGTTCAGCCCTGCTCAAGGTACCCATATTTAAAAACAAAAGTGTGATTCAACTTATACATTTAATATGGCAACTTCTTAAGCTTGACTGTACTCTATTCCAGAAGATAAGAGATAATGAACTTTTATTAAAATTGTGAAACAGGGATATATAAGTATAGTTATTGTCTTTGGAATAGAGTCTGTCAATGAGGATCACTAACACTGATTGCACATGGATGTGGCTAATATTCATGCCAAAACCAGTTATTGCTCACTTCCTTTGGATCTGTGTCCTGTCTACAGGAGACAGGGTGGTTCCTCGCATGCCAGGGCTTTGCAGGTACGCACAGGCCCCTGTCATCTCTTGATGCATTATTTGGGCCTTCCATTTGCGATGACTTTCTACACACCAGATTCGTACTAGAGAACAGAGAGGTCCAAGAGTCGCTGGCCTGTCCCAGTAGCTGACCAGGTGTGCTGCAAAGGCAAAAATTGTTCTTCTCAGATAATCTCCTCCTTTTTCAGTGGATAGCAGACCTAGCTTTTCCTTCACACTAGTTTGTTTTGGCTACAGAAAACAAGTTCATACTTTTCCACAGAAGTAAGTGAAAGAAAAAATCTCTCATTTCCCCATGTAAGAAGAGAATCAAACATTTGGCCATTCCTTTTTCACATGTTTTGTTTGCAGCCCCATCTCTTGACCTCAACTGTGTGGTAGAACCAGAGGCTAACAAACCTGCACCTAGGGGAGGGTCCGCGCCCAGAGGGTTTGCTGGTCCTTGGGGGCAAGGCCTGCTTGTCTGTGCTACACACAGGAAACCTTCTGAAGGTGGTAGAGAAATTCATTATCTTTTTTTAAATTCATTATCTTGATTGCCATGAAGATTTCATGAATATATTGCATATTTTCAAGCCTTTTGAATTGGACACTATGTATGCAGTTTATTATATGTCACTTTTACTTCAATGAAGATATTTAAATAAAATTGTAAACTTTCTTCATTAAAAACCTTCTGTCTGGGCTCTGAAATCATAAGGGTTTGCAGCAGACAAGTATATGATAAAATAGAAAAAATTATAGAAAACAAAAGGGGAGGATTTGTGAAAATTATTCAATATCACTTCAAGAATTTGTACTTAATCATTGGTAGGGAATGAATCACCTATAAAGAAATTTTTTTCTTTGCAGAAGATTATATAATCAGACTTACACTGAACACTAAATTTAGCAGGAATATTTCAAATTATAGTCAGCCTTTAAATGTGTGAAGACTGTTTCAAACACTTTTGTATTATCTCCGTTTAATGGAATAAAAGTTGAACCAAAGTGCTGCCTATAAAAGCTACAAAGAGAAGAAAGTGTCCTTACAGAAGTGGAGGAGGTAAGAGTGAATGCTGGCTTTGAGTTGCATGATAAAAATGGAAATGTTCTGAAAAGAAATTGTCATAAGGAGTTAATTTGAGAATAGGCAGCATTAATTTGTGTTAAGTTCATAGAACACCTTCATTCATCTAGTAGTGATTTACATTTACACCAGTGTGGCTTGGCTGAATAGAGGTTCATTGGAAATACATTGGTAGATTTCTAAAGGAAAAACTGTTTCTCATTTTGCAGAAATATAATTTATCCCACCAAACCATTGGTATATATAAATATTCTGCACATCCTTTATTTGTAAGTTCATCCAAGACATCTTTTATTCCATGTTCCTACTTTTGCTATCCAAGCCACTTTTAAAACCAGAGCTGCCAAATATACATAAAGTGTCCATTGAGAATTTTATAGTTTCATTGGGAAGTTAAAAGAACTGCAGTACTTTCCACAGAGAAACCTCATATCCTTCCAGAAAAGATTATATTCAAGTCCAACAGATGAAATGTTATTGTCAATGAAAACAAATTATTAATTTAAAAAGGCTGTGTCACCCTCAGAAAATAACAAAGTATTATTTTTAAGGATCATTAAAAAATTATAAAAAATGAACTTTTAGAAATTTAAAATATGATAGTAAAAGTTAACATTATGAACAAGAATTGGAAGATAAATATTTCTACAACAAAAAAGACAGGCAAAAAGAAAGAAGATTAAGAAATTAAAGATGGGCCGGAGGGTTAGCTCAGTGGTTCCGGCGCCTGCCTCGCAAGCGCAAGGTCCTGAGTTCGATCCCCGGTAACCACATATAATGCTGGGCATGGAGACTCATGCCCACCAACAATCAACACCGCATACTACAATGCCGGGCGTGGTGGCTCATGCCTGTAATCCCAGCACTCGGGAGGCAGAGACAAGAGGATTGCTGAGTTCGCGGCGGCTTGCCTGGACTCCATAGCTCAGGGCCAGCCTGAACTACAAAGCGAGACCCTGTCTCAAAAAAAAAAAAAAAAAAGAAATCAAAGATGTCAAAATCTATCAGACTTTCAGAATAGATGGAAAAATAGAAGAAATTTCTTCAAACCTGTTAGCATGCATTTTCCAAATGAACATATTAAGGACAGTGAAAATCTCAAAACTCATTCTAACAACTCTCACCATGAATTTTTAGGGAAAAAGAGATTATAGAAGCCTCTAGAAAAACTAGAAATAGGTCACAAGCAAAGAACCAAAAGGAAAAGTATCAGTGAATGTCTCAATATCAGTGTTGGGGGCCGGAGGGTTAGCTCAGTGGTTCCGGCGCCTGCCTCGCAAGCGCAAGGTCCTGAGTTCGATCCCCGGTAACCACATATAATGCTGGGCGTGGAGACACGCCCACCAACAATCAACACCGCATACCACAATGCCGGACGTGGTGGCTCACGCCTGTAATCCCAGCACTCGGGAGGCAGAGACAAGTGGATTGCTGAGTTCGCGGCGGCTTGCCTGGGCACCATAGTGAGCTCAGGGCCAGCCTGAACTACAAAGCGAGACCCTGTCTCCAAAAGCAAAAAAAAAAAAAAAAAAAATCAGCGTTGGAAAATGAGTGGTATCCTGAAAATTCCTGGGAAAAGTATTTCTGTGTATGTTTATTTTCACCAAGCTAAAAGTTAATGTACGAATAAAATGGAGACAATTTCAAGTAGTCATGATTTTTAACTATTTATTTCCCCTGCTTTCAGGATCAGAAAGCAATGAGAGAATGAGTTTCACCTAAAGTGAGGTAGACACAGAAAAGGAAATGAGACTAATATAGATGTGAGACACAGTGAAGTCAGGGAGCTTGAAAAAGGAGAGTCCCGAGGTGACAGCTCTCACCACACAGCAAACCCCGACTGGGCAGGAGACCGAGCGCCTGGGGGAGGGAGAAATGTCCTCCAGAAAGGAAAAAAAATGGAAATCAAAGCAACCCGATGGATTTGGGACTGAGAAAAATGTAAAGAGTGGTCATTTACAAAGCCATTGGGTGACGCAAAGAGACTTAGTTTTAGGTTCAAAGAAAATTAATAAATGAAATTATTACTAATTCCAAGAAATACAGACAGCAGTCAGAAAAACGAAACATAATCATGCCAATTAGTTGACTGAAGAATGATTCATAGGCACTCTCATCATAATAATGAAAGTACTCAAACTTTGTGATATAATCATGCTGGTAAAAGTGATATGCAACAGTGAAAATTCTTTTTTTAATTGAATTATTTATTGGTACAATTTATATACATCTCAAAATCATGTATAACATTGGGGAATTTGTACCAGTATATGACAAAAGCTAATTCTCATTTTTACCCATATCCCTACCCACCCACACCTCCTCACCCCCTTTATACATGCTCTTTTATTTTCTTTCTGTATCATATTTATTCCTTCCCCTCATCACATTTGCACACCAAGTTTCCTATAGAAATTTCCCACTCTATAAAAGCTGTCATTCTTTCTAGAGCTCATTTGCATCTACAAGTGTTCATACCAAAGAGAAGATCCGGAAATTGTCTATCTGTGATCTATTGATTTCACTTATTAGTAGATCCTCCAGGTGCACCTAAATGGATCGATCTTGTCATTCTTTATGGCAGAGTAATACTCCATTTTATAAAAAAAAAACACATCTTCTTTATCCACTCTCCAGTTGATGGACATTTGGGTTGTTTCCAAGATTGAGCTATCACGAACTGAGCTGCTATGAACAAGGGTGTACATCTGTCTTTCCAATGTGAGTTTTTAAATTCTTTTGGGTATATTCCTACCAGGGGGATAGCAGGGTCAAATGGGACCCCTAGTCCTAGTTTTCTGAGAAATCTCC
>PVIC010042711.1:0-15706 GCA_004025085.1 Thryonomys swinderianus
ATTCAAGATCACCCTTTGTAGTTCAGGCTGGCCCTGAACACACTGTGTAGCCCAGGCAAGCCTCAAACTCTGCAATCCTCCTGCATCTGCCTCCCAAGTGCTGGGATTACAGGCCTGAGCCACCATGCCTGGCACTGTGGTATGTGGTACTGATTGCTGGTGGGTGTGAGTCACCACGGTGGGTATTGTTATATGTGGTTACTGGGGATTGAACCAGGGACCTTGTGCTTGCTAGGCAGGAGCCAGAACCATTGAGCTAAATCTCTGGACCCCATGGATGTAATATTGAGAAACTATCCTAGTTCATGAGATAACCCAGAAGTATAATTCATGATATTATGAGATAGTTTTAAATTACTGAAATTAAACCTTAAATTACTATTTAATTGTAACTTTGTGCAACTATTTTTATAAGAATAAAAATAGGTCTAGAAAACTTAAAAGATATAATAATTATTTGGATTGAGTATACACTTTAGAAATACTTTTCTCCCTTACAGTGTAATCACTGGCTTAATTCAGTAATCCCATTATATTGCTATTCTTCCAAAGGTGAATTTTCCAACTGATTCTATCTGGAATACTACTATGATATAAAAATCAACATTTAAAATTATTTGCAGTAATTTTATAAAATAAAATTAGCAACAGTTCTCTGAAAATAGCATATACACCTGAGAGTAAAGTATCTATAAAGACTCCAAAAGACATAATGGAGGAATAATAAAAACTACTGGCAACAACAGTAAAACCTGTAGGGAGCAATATATACATACATACATACATACATACATACATACATACATACGTACGTACATATATATATATATATACACACACATGCACACACAAATGTATTTTTTGAATATACATGCATATTTGATACTTATATTTTAAAAGTAATATGATGAAAATCTCCACAGTGGCCCATCTTTATTTTGTTCACATGAAAACCAAAGAGAAGTATCTTTGTCCCTCTCTTACATAGTTTGCTCCAAAAAGAAAATGCTGCTGTAGGAGGAAGCACCATTTCCTCAGGCTCACTAGTAGCTTGAGCTCTCACTATTCGGTTGCAAGTAGGACAGAAAATGAACAGGTAGCCTGGTCCCTGGTAGATGATTGTAAGCTGGAACATATGTAACTGAAGATGTGTGTTTTCCATCCATAAAAATACTTGGAAGCAAGGGAGACTTGATAGGAATGTGTGTTAGGAATTTTAGAGACGGGGGGGCTGAGGGGTCAGAAGAGCTTAAGAGTTGAGAAATGAGCACAAAGCCACCCACACATGGCAGCTTGCTCAGCTGCAGAGATGAAAAGGACACTGAGCCACAATAGCAGTGGCCAGAGAATGGAGCCAGAGTCATCCGAACTCTTTGTTGAAAGACGTTGAGTCTGGATTGGTGCCATCTCATGTGAGGATGAATAAATAGAAAACTCTCAAAACAAAATTAGAAAAGCAGAGGACCTAAGAAGAAAATACTGAGGAACAAAGCAACAGGTAGGGCAGTGAAGACTTACAAGAAAAGGATGCTTTGAAAATGTATTCTGGGTGGGGAAAACCATTTTTGAGATCATCAGTGTCTTTCTAAAGACAGCTTCTTTTAGATTAAATGATGTGTTTATAAGGCAAGATCTGGCTAAGAGGAAAGGTCAGGAGCAAGTTTAATGGTAGCAGTAAGATAGGATTTGATGGTAAAAGATCTGATATTAGTAGATGGCTGAATAGAGGTGCCCAGCTGCCACTCTGCCCCAGAGAAGAATCAGTCAACAGAGGAAAAACTAATTACTTTAGAGACAGTGAATGTAAGAGAACTCTGAAAATTAGGAAAGTAGTGACAGAAACCTGAACCATCATGGAGAGTCAGAAGGAGAACCTAGAGAAAAACAACAAAAATATTTTGTAACTTTATTTGGTCCAAGGAAACGTGACACTGCTGGGGAAAGGCAAGCAGGAAACGGAAGCATAGGAGCAGCCATTGGTCCTAACTACAAGAGGATTCATGGTCTTTACTGGTTGTAAATCCAGTTTGGCAAGGTAGGTAAGCTAAGATCCTCTTACTCCAACTAAAGAATCCACCCTGGATTCCCCTTCACCACCCAGGAAGTCAAATGACTAAAATAACCACTTTTAGATGCTGTGTTGGTCAGCAGCTGGCTCCCTAATGCCCACAGAAGCCTTAGGCTGGTCCCTCTTTCACTGGGTGAGAAAAGCTTCCTGCAGTATCAGAATGAGCAGCTGCCGCTTGAGCTTCCTGCTGTGTCAGAATGAGCAGCTGCCCCATGGGCAACCTTGAGTCTCCCCTGCACTTGCCCTGTAGGAACTAGGGGAGGTCTCCTCCTCTGCCCACAACCTTGGGAGTATCTGTCCATTAGAAATTGGAAACCTCTCAGCTGCTTCCTACAGTTCCAAGAACACAAGTAACAGCAGCCACACCCCCAGCCCCATTTGGAACTAAGAAAGCTCTTCACAGTCCATGGGCTATGAGTGTAGTTACTATTGCAGACTCTCATCTTCAGCCACTAGTCCAGTGGGGCTGGGGAAGACCCAGTGCCTTTTACAGGGCCAATCTTAAGCAGTGCTGTTCTCCTCCTATGGGACATAGGGTCCTGTCCCATCCTGTGGCTTTAGAGTTGTGGCTCGTTACTGTCACATCCTGTGACTCTGGGGCCATACTCCCAGTGGTACAACCCTTGGTGTTATCTGTCCTTGCTCTTAGGGACCTAGTACAGTCTTCCCCACACCCTGCAACACTGACACTGCAGCCCCAGTGTTATCAGGGCTCTCCACTGAGGAGCCTGAGGGCATGCTCACCCTCGGAAGCTCATGTGCACTCCAGAGTCATACCATTTTTACAAACTGCCTCAAAGAAACAGATTGATTGAACGTTAGTGAACAATGTGCAGTTATATGCTGTTTACAAAATCTTGTTCCACTGTTAAAAGTACACAGATAATGCAAGTGAAAGTTTGAAAAAATAAGTGTATCACAAAAATAGAAATGAATAGGAAGCAGGAATAGTTATATCGGATAAATCAGCCTTTGATAAAACTACAAAAAGAGACAAAGAAGGTCATTCTGTATGGTAAAAGGATCTTTTCAGCAAGAAAATAGAACTGTATATAATATATATTAATATATTATATACATTATAATTAATATATATTAAATAATAGAAAAACTGTGTGTGTGTGTGTGTGTGTGTGTGTGTGTGTGTGGGTTTATGTGTATGTCCAACATGGGACTATCCAAATACACAATGCAAACATATCTAAATGGAGAAATAGATTGTATATAGGGAGCTTCAGCATCCCAGTTCACTCAACTAGGAGATCAACCGGACAGAAAGTCAAAGACTTCTGATTTGAACCATATCATAGAGCAAATGAACCTAAGAGACATTTGAAGAAAATTTTTTTCCAACAGAAGGAGAAAACACATTCTTTTCATCAGCTTCTGTCAAATTCTCCAGGGTAGCTTATAAAGTCATAAATCAAATCTCAAACAATATCAAAATCATATTATGTATGTTCTCAAACCACAATAGAACAAAAATACAAATCAACAAGAAAAGCAAGCATGGGCATGGAATAGTACACTCTTTATGCTACCAATGGGTAATTGAAAAAGAGAAATCAGAAAGTATCCTGAGGGCTGGAGGGTTAGGTCAGTGGTTCTGGTGCCTGCCTCGCAAGTGCAAGGTCCTGAGTTCATCCTCGGTAAACACATACAATGCTGGGTGTGGAGACTCACGCCCACCAGCAATCAATACCACATTATCACAATGCCCGGCGTGGTGGCTCACGCCTGTAATCCCAGCACTCAGGAGGCAGAAACAGGAGGATTGCTGAGTTCTAAGCTTGCTTGGGCTACATAGTGAGCTCAGAGCCAGCCTGAACTACAAAGCGAGACCCTGTCTCAAAAAAAAAAAAGTATCCTGAAATGAAACCAACAACACAACATATCAAAACTTGTGAGACGGCCAAAGCAGTACTGAAAGACAATGTATAGGAGACTGGATAAAGAAGATGTGTTTTTTTTTTAATAAAATGGAGTATTACTCTGCCATAAAGACAAGTTTGAGTCATTTAGAAGCAAATGGACATACCTTTATATATGTACATAGTATATCTTTTCTCTGGTATGAGAACCTGTAGATGTAAATGAGTTCTAGAATGTAGGATAGATTTAGTGAAATAGGAAATATTCAAAGAAAAGGGGTAGGGGATAGTAATGAGGGGAAGAATAAATATGATTTACAAAGAAAAAGCATATGTATATAGGAGTGAGGAGTTACAGGGTGGGTAAGGATATGGGCAAAAATGAGAATTAACTCATGTCATATACTGGTACAAATTTCTCAGTATTGAGTGTGATTGTGAGCTGTATATAAAATGTACTAATAAAGAATTCAATTAAAAAATCAACATAAAGACACTAGTATTTAAATATAAAGAATTTATTGAAAGGATTAAGAAAACATGCTTTTTATAGTAGGTGCAAGAGTATTTAGGAATAAGATTAACCAAGGAAGTTAAAAGTCTGAATAATTAAAACTATAAAACAATGATTAAACACATTATAGAGCCAGGTGTAGCAGCTCACGCCTGTAATCCCAGAACTTGGGAGGCAGAGGCAGAAGGACTGCTGAGTTTGAGGCTTGCCTGGGCTACATAGTGAGTTCAGGGCCAGCCTGAACTACAAAGTGAGACCCTCTCTCAAAAACACACAAACAAACAAACCAAAAACATTATAGATTACGCAAAATGGAAAGAGATGGTATGTTTATAGATCACAATATTGTTAAAAAGAGCACACTACTAAAAGCAGTTTATAGATTCAGTGTAATTCCATCAAGATACTAATGACTTTCTTCAGGGCATTAAAAATAATCCTGTACTCACCAGGAATTTAGCTCAGGACAAGCCTTTAGGTCATTGGTTCTGGTAATTGCAAGGTCTCCAGTTCAATCAGTGGTACCCCCCCCAAATCCTATAATCAGCACCCTTGTAGTTACAGGTGAGAAACATAAATACATACATACATACATACATACATACATACCAATTCTGGCAGCTTTACAACCCAATACCTGACTTTAAAACATATAACAAAGATGTGGTCAGCAAAACAGCATAGTACTAGCACAAAACAGATACCCAGACCAATGAAACAGAATTGAGAATCCATAAATTAATCTACAGTTATTCTGCCACTAATTTTTTTTTTGAAATAGGGTCTTGCTTTGTAGTTCAGACTGGCCCTGAGCTCACTATGTAGTCCAGGCAAGCCTTGAACTCAACAGTCCTCCTGTCTCTGCCTCCCGAGTGCTGGGATGACAGGTGTGAGCTACCATCCCCGGCTCTGCCATTGATTTTTTTTTTTTTTTTTTTTGAGACAGGGTCTCACTTTGTAGTTCAGGCTGGCTCTGAGCTCACTATGTAGCCCAGGCAAGCCTGGAACTCGGCTATCCGCCTGTCTCTGCCTCCCAAGTGCTGGGATTACAGGCGTGAGCCACCACGCCCGGCACTTCTGCCATTGATTTTTGACAAAGGTTCCAAAAGCATGCAGTGAAGAAACTTCAGTTTCTTTAAAATGGTGCTGATAGAACTTTACACACATATACAGAGGGATGAAACTAGATTCTTTCTTGTCAATATGCAGAGGAATTAATTCCCATGGAATAAACACCTAAATGTAAAAGCTAAAATATGAAATTATTACTCCCCAAGCCCATAAAGGAAATACTTCAAGACATTAGAATAGGCAGTAATTTCTTAGGTAGGATTCTAGGGAACATGTAACTGGAATAAAAACAGACAAATGGTATTATCTCAAACATAAGAAATTTCAACACAGCAAAGGGAGAAATCAGAATTGAGGGATGAATGGAACATTATATTTGAGAGCTATTCATTGACAAGAACTGATATCCAAGAGATTCATGGAACTCAAAAGCTGAACACTAAAATAAACAAGTGATCCCAATTAACACTAAAGAACTCATAGACATTTCTCAAGAGGAGGCATCTGAATAATATGTGAAGACATGCTCAGGCACACTAATCATCAGGGAAATGTAGATCAAAACTATCATCTTACGCAGTCAGAAGTGTTCTTATCAAAAGACAGAAGACCAAAAAAAAAAAAAAAGATCCTGGCAAGGATATGGAGAAAAAGGAGCTCTTATATACTGTGTTTGGCAATATAAATTAGTACAGTCATTATGAAAATCAATATGGAAATTTTTCAGAAAACTAAAATAGAATCCAGTGTGGTGATCCACACTTGTAATCTCAGCATTCAAGAGGCAGAGGCAGGAGGATCACTGTGAATTTGAGCCCAGCCTGATCTACACAGTGAATCCAAGACTAAACTGTACGATGTAGTGAGACCTTGTCTCAAAAAACGAAGAACCAAACAAATAAAAAGAAAAAAGGAAGAAAGAAAAAAAAGTCCTAAAAATAGACAATTGGCTGATCTAGCAGTTCTGTTGCTGTATATGTATCCAAAGGAAGTGAAATCATTATACCAATGAGATACTTGCAGTTCCCTGTTTATTACAGTTGTATTCATCATAGCTAAGATAGGGAATTAACTTATACACCCATCAGTCAGTGACTGAATAAAGAAAACATGCACATCCACTCAATAGAATATTATTCAGTCATATAAGAAATGAAGTTTTATCATTTGTAGCAGTGAGGACTGAAGTAAAGATAATTATATTAAATAAAATAAGCCAGACACAGAGAGACAAACACCGCGTGTTCTCATTCATTTGTGAAAACTCATTCTCACAGAGGAACAGCAAAGACCAGTGAATACGTGAGACTCAGAATGGCAGAGCAGAAGGAGTATGGAAAGAAGTACGGGAAAGACCACCAGAACACAGCGGAATCCCTTCTGGGTCTTTAGCATAGCGGAGTAAATATTGGCTTAAATATTGTAAGATGTGTTTTAAAATGACTGGAAGAGTACAAAATGCCCAACACAAAAAGATTATCATTTACAGAAATGAAAACTTACTCATTAAACATGCCCTGATTTATTTATTACACAATGTGTCCATATGTCAAATGGCATATCTGTATGACTATAACATGCCATAAAGATGTACAAATATGGATCAATAAAAGAAGTTAAAGAAATAAAATTATAATGCAAACCTGAATTAGAGACTAATATTTGAAAATGAAATTGGAGATGCAGTACATAAATGAGAAAAGTTTCAGAATGCTAAGGTAAAGAACATAGTTGTATATGACATTTTAAAATTAAAATAGAGATGAAAATAGAGACTGAAACTTCAATCTAAGATGTATTAAGGTTTAAGAAATAGACAGAAGTAGGGGCCAGATATTTAGCTCAGGGGTTCCAGCGCCTGCCTCACAAGCTCAAGGCCCTGAGTTGGATCCTGGTGACCACATACAATGCTGGGTGTGGTCACTCACGCCCACCAGCAATCATTACCACATACCACAGTGCCAGGCGTGGTGACTCATGCCTGTAATCCCAGCACTCAGGAGGCAGAGGCAGGAGGATTGCTGAGTTCGAGGTTTGCCTGGGCTACATAGTGAGCTCAGGGCCAGCCTGAACTACAAAGCGAGACTGTCTCAAAAAAAAAACAAAAAACAAACAAAAAAAACCCAAAACAGACAAAAGTAATAATCAAAGAAAACTTGAAAGAAACAGGGACAGTTGCAGTATGCAAAATGAGCAAATCAAACAAGGTTAATGAGCAGAGAAGTTTATCTGGACATATCCTGGCTGAAACTTTATTTTACCATTAGGAAGAAAAACTTACACAAGCCAATACACTGTAAATAAAGTGGCAGAATCAAACTTCTCAAATGTACTAATGACTGGAAGTTAGTTGCACTGATATCTGTCATCTTAGTACTTTTGGATATGAGTACTTTTCTTGATTTTAGGAAGAATCCTTCCTTACCTTGGCAGGAAACAAAACAAGTGAGATCAGATAACTCCTGTCCCCCTGCCGTCCCTCCACCAGCTACTCATCTCCTCCCAGTGGGGCTTTGATCTTATTTTTGGCAGCAGAGTCCACAGCAGCCTCAGCTCAGTCCCAGGGGCGCTCGCCATTGCTCTGATAAACTGAGGTTGGCTGTGTGCTCATCTGGCCGCTCACTTGTTTTCTGCCTGACATCTAGTCTCCTGTTAGTTTTATTCTTTAAAAGATAGGTTTCCAATGAATTCTTTTTCTGCTTAAATCAGCACTGTTTTCAATTCTTTGCTACTGAAACCCTTACAAGCACAAGAAAGGGAAAGAAGATATATGTAGTTTTAGAAGAAAAGGTTGAGGTCCAAGAATTTATGATCCAATTTAATTGTCATTCTTATAAAGAGTCATCAAAAGGACATTCTCAGATGTTCCAGGGTTCAGGAAAAATACCAGAAACATAAGCGTTCTTAAAATAATTTATTGAGCATGCAAGTTAAATGCCTGAAATATTTTTTTTTTTTTTAAAGACAGGGTCTTGCTTTGTAGTTCAGGCTGGACCTGACCTCACTAAGTAGCCCAGGCAAGCTTGGAACTCAGCAATCCTCCTGCCTCTGCCTCCCGAGTGCTGGGAGTACAGGTGTGAGTCACCACGCCCAGTATTGTTGTATGTGGTTACCGGGATCGGGATTGAATCAGGGACCTTGCTCTTGCTAGGCAGGTGCGGGAGCCAGTGAGTGGCCCCTGAAATAAATTTTTAAGAAGAAAAAGAAAAGAAACCAAAAATTGTGGAGGCCATGGCATTCTGGACTGGTCATTCTCCCTTGGTAACTGTGTCAGGTTCCTTCCCATTTCTTCAGAAGCCTGCACAGTAAAGCCGACCGCAGTGATTGGCTGTGAGCCTCAGCCTCACAGGTGGGCATGAGAGTGGGCTTGAAGTGATAGCTTACTTCAGTGTGAGAATCCCTCATCCTGAAGATAACAGTGTAATTAGACAAAGGGAAAAGGATTTCCCTCAGGCAGGATTCACAAGTCTCAGAAGTTGGTTACATAAGCAACCAAATAGAAGCCATCCCACTACTGCTATGCTAGAAGGAAAAAAAAAAAATCTACCTATATAAAAATGTCAATAAAATATTTTGGGGTAGTGAAATTAAGTGACTTTTTTGGTATGGTTTTCTGTATTTGCAAAAAACTTTAAATAGCAATGGATTATATTGAAGTTTGGTCTATATACAAAATTGTTTTTAAAGCTCATTTTATTGGGGATTGAATTTTATATAGGTAATATATTTTTTCTTTGTAAATATCCTTTGAATACTTTATCACTGTAATATGATAAAAGATAGTTTGAAATTTAAGAAAGAATAACTCAGAAAGAAAAGCAACATGACTTAAGGTGAATTTCTAGGTCAGATATAAATTTATCAGAAGAAATCTCTTATCTGGTTTATGTAAATGACATAGAAAATATGAAGTAAGAATCTAGTGTTAATGTTCCTTAAATATGGAATAGTTTAATACTGAAATTTTGTCTTAGAAAAGGTAATTTGTCCTAGAATTTATTTGTAGGTAAAAGTAATTCACTTAGTCATTAAAAATATAGCATTCTTGTCACTGTGTGCTAGGTGGTAAGAGTTCTTTTCAAATATAAATACAGTAATTAAGAAATGCTCTCGGGGGGTCAGAGATTTAGCTCAGTGGTTCCGGCGCCTGCCTCACAAGTGCAAGGCTCTGAGTTCGATCCCGGTAACCACATACAGTGCTGGGTGTGGTGACTCATGCCCACCAGCCATCAATATCACATAGCACAGTGCCGGGCATGGTGGCTCATGCCTGTAATCCCAGCACTCAGGAGGCAGAGGCAGGAGGATTGCTGAGTTCCAGGCTTGCCTGGGTTACATAGTGAGCTCAGGGCCAGCCTGAACTACAGAGCGAGACCTTGTCACAAAAAAAAAAAAATGCTCTCAGCTCATAACATACAATCATCACTTTCTAAAATAATTAACTGTTTACACTATATTATATTTACATTAGTGAATCTAGCACTTGATGTGAATATAAAACAAGGTCATATACATTGTATTTATTGTGGTCCCTGTCTTTAGATTTAGCTTTTATGACTTACATTAAAAACCCAAGTTTGTTTTCTTGTGATGCTGTTGACTGATTAATACCCCAAACTCCCATGCTTAAGTTCTCTCTCCCGTAGGTTATCTAGGACCTGTGCACTGATTCACCTCTGCAGATGCGATTCTCTTCTTTGTAGTGGCCATCACTTTTAATTTCTGGGTGCTAACAAGTTCCTTACAGTATTGTTGATTCTATAATTGAAAGAAAGTAGACATTCCTATTCTTTGACTGTGTTCTTCCAACTTTAGTTAAGCATGATCTTTAGCAGAATTGCAAACAACTCAACCTGTAAGAAATGCTAAATTTGATTAATAAAACTCAATTTGTGGAAAAGATTATTTTTAAGAAACTTGGCTACTATGGAAGTTATTACCATAGAATTACTAGTCATCTAGAAACTTGTTTTATAAGGCTGCATATTTTTCTTCTTTAAACACTTTTTTAAGCATATGAGATTCATTTAAATATGGTAAGTACAAGGGAATTTACCTCAAGACTCTCAGAATTGAGATACTGACTTGGCTTACTGTTCTGATAAGATTATTTATAACTGGATCACTTATTTGGGAAATTTATTGCATAGCTCTAAGATCTAAAGAGGTATTTTACATATTTAAGTAATCTCTGGCATTTAATGAGTAACACAAGGAGTTGTTTGTAAATTAAAAGGTATCATGAAGGAATTCAATGTAAGGTGTCAAGTTATAACATTTTATGGTATAAAAATTCATATTTAAAAGCCCAAGTACCTTGAATTTTGCAGGAATAAGTTGCAGAGTAAACTGCTTTCAATCTGTTCCAAACCAAAGTGACATCTAGTAAAAGGAATAAATGCAGACTTTCAATTGATAACTAAACTAGACTTTCTTGTAAGAAAAGTTTAACATTCCCTCAATTGGTCTGCCAAACATAATCTGATGTCTCCATGTTAGGGACTAGTTTCTGTTACAACACATTCCAGTTCCTTGCAATAAATTATAAGAATGACTGTCATACATTTCATTTTCTTTTGCCTTTTCATCCAGTGCATCTAAGTTCTATAAAGATGTTAGAGCCCTTTAATTATAGATGGAAGGAGTTCTTTATCCCTAAAACTTAAAAGAGAAGGATTAGTCTTTAAGTTAACTGTACAAAGACATTTTAAAGAAATGAACTTATTTAGATTGTAAAAAGAAAGGGAGGTGGATCAAAAATATTCAAGAAAACTATTATAAAGCTGCAAATTACAAACATTGTAATTTCAGCAAAAATGGACCACTTAAAATGTGTATACTGAACCAAACCTGAGGACTTTAAGAGCGGTAGCAGAAACAGCATCCAGATGTTAGGTTAAATGGTGGGTGGGCAAAGACTGGGAGATGGAGCACTGCCTCCATGATTCTGTAGTACATGCACTTTCTTCATAATACCGAAGCAAATACTGAGACACATTTTGTGCCTGCATTAAAAATCATTATTAGAAGGGTTTTAGAAGGGGCTACAATTGGGTGTCTTATTCATTTGGTTAAACATTTATTTACTTATTCATTTATTTACTAAAAAACTGACTCTCATATGTTGTTCTTTTTGTTAAAAATATAAATTAAAAATAAGAAACATAACAGCATCCTTTTCTTAAAAAAATCCAATAACATATACATAAAATAAGGAAATAAGACAAACCAACATTTACAACACAGTGTGATAAGAACTGTATCAAAGGGCCTGAACCTTTAACTCCACATTTGTGGTGAGTACAGAGTGAGAAGCACTTCATAGGGAAAATGGCACTGGAAGTGTCCTCTGGAAGATGTCAGCTTTTGCTGGGTGAAAGTCAGGAAAGCTTTCACAAAGGGAGAAAAAGACATGGGTCAAGCCATAGAAGAATGAGAACACAGGCACGTTTGGTGGATGGAAGTGGAGGACCTAATAGAAGGTGAAGGCCTATCTTTACAGTTTTATGTTTTTTTTTTCTGATTTTGTTGGTAGCTTTTTCATATAGAACTGAAGAAATTATTTAGTTTTATGGTTTTGTTGGGTTGGATCAGCATTTTTGACAACTGAAAAAAAAGTGTGGGTTGAAGGGAGGCTATGTGGGGTTTAGGATGTATAATGAAGGAAGAACAGGTTACAGTCATGGTCTGATGGACTTGATTGGAAAGGGAGAAAGTTGTGGCCATGAAGAATTGGAAAAGGGAATTGTGGGATCCAGGAACTGACAGCTGGAGGGATAGGAGCTGCGCACCTCAGACTGGACTCACAAGACAAGTGATCTTCCAACTTTGCATTGTGGAATACCTAGTAACTAAGGTGGCACATGAATTTGTCTAGCAGTAGTAATTAACTTCTAGACTTTAAAGATTCTTTAAGAAATACTAAGTAGCTCGCTTATCCTGTGTTTTTGGTTCTATGATTCTCACAAATTTGTGTGAAATTCTCTCTCTTTGAAATGTTGTTATCAGCTTTTGATAGTCAAAAACTTGCTGGAGTCTCAACGAGGATATGTATATACACACACACAAATATGCAGATATATGTAAAATTTTGGTTGTCTTTTAATATACCATGAATACTAGTAATTGTGATTTGCCACTTTTTAAAAAAAGCCAGATGAGAACCCAAATCTAAAGTTTAACTTTTCTCTCTTTGGATATCAAGGCCACAAATATCTTTTACATTTACAGCTTCATAAGTTATTTTAGGAAAATATTTTAGCTTCTTAAGGAATCTTGACACATATTTATCATTGAGTCTAGAATGGAATCTAGCTATAATTTATCATTCTTTATCTCAGAAATGATCGCCCTTCTTTTACTTGCTAAATTTAGTAACCACTTTGGGGTTGGGGTGTGGAGTTTTTTTTTTTTTTTTAACAAAACAGTATATAACTGTCAAGATGAATATTTATCCAGCTCTTTGCCTGTATGTTTTGTTGACAGTGCACCCCCTACTGGTGACTGAATGAGTGAACTTTCCTTTCAGATTAAATACTTTGTAGAACCACTGGTGTTCAGTAAGACTTTCCTCAGTGATGGATATATTCTAGGGTCTGCTTTGCGCTCCAGGGAAACCACCTAGGTACACGTGGCAGCTGAACACTTGAAATACAACTGGTGCATCTGAAGAACTTGTTTTAAAATTTGTTTTAATTTAGATAATTATACATCTACTGTATTGGACAATACAGTAGATATACTCTAGCCTTTTTGAGAGGAAGGAAGAAAGACTGAAACAGCAAGAAAGAAGTGTCAGAAGACCCACTCCCAGAGCCCCATTGATAAACCATGATCCTAATTTACTGGTTCATTGTCATTGTAAAATAATGAATATTTTAGAGAGGTTGTAATGAGGTCTGCATATTTCCATTAATGAGATGTCATTTAGAAATGCAGCATTTTGTTCTGTATTTTTGAGATTTCAGTGGCCCTTCTTCAGGTGATTGATTTCTATTTTTTGTTGTTTGTTTTTCTTTGTTGGGTTGATTCTTTAGTCTTCACTCTTTGGTCTTAGGAAGAAATCCTTATTCCGAGAAACTGTCCTAAGCAAAGAAAAACTTAAAAATGTCAAAATATGTTCCATTGTCATTTCTTTGAAAATTAAGAAAGCTAAGTGAGTACGCACCTTTGGCCAATATAAATCATTTTTAGTAAAATGTTTTGTCATTTAAATTGAGTAAGTTTCATTGAATAAGACTTTGTTTTAGAAGTAGGGGGGATTACCTACTCAATCAGAAATGGAAGTAATGCCCTTGAGAAATGTTTTCAATAAACATTGACTTAAATTGGTAGATACATGTATGTTAGGATGGGATATAGCTACTAGTTACAATTCTCAGTTGAGTCAATAATAGTAATTATGTAACTTTTGTTTTTTTGACACAGGGTCTCGCTTTGTAGTTCAGGCTGGTCCTGAGCTCACTAAGTAGCCCAGGCAAGCCTCAAACTCAGCAATCTGCCTGTCTCTGTCTCCTGAGTGCTAGGATTACAGGTGTGAGCCACCACGCCTGGCACTGTGGTATGTGGCATTGATTGCTGGTGGGCATGAGTCACCACACCCAGCATTGTATGTGGTTACTGGAGATCGAACTCAGGACCTTGTACTTGCGAGGCAGGTGCTGGAACCACTGAGCTAAATCTCCAGCCCAATTATGTAACTTTTTGAAGTTAATTTTGAGAGGTCAATTCAATTATTTAGAAAAAAGGATTAAAAGGTTATAAAATAAATTTTACAACAGATAGTATTTCTAGCAATACAATTCTAATTATCTTCCCTTTTTTATGCAGCACTAACTGGTATTAGATCATTTAACATTTTCGGGGAATGTGTTATCCACAATGACAAATATATTAGGGAATATAAAAAAATCAAGTATGCTTTCAGATGTATAAATCAATGACATGGTCTTATTTTTTGGTTGTTTTTGTTGTTTTCGTTTTGGAGACAGGGTCTCACGTTTTAGTTCAGGCTAGTCATGAACTCAATATGTAGCCCAGGCTGGCCTCAAACTCACAGCAATCCTCCTGCCTCTGCCTCCCGGCTACTGAAATTACAGGCATGTGCCATCACACCCGGCTTTGAATGTTGGTTTTAACTGTGATCACTTGGGTCACTGACTTTATCTTTAATATTTCCATGGTAACTGCAGGGGAATATTTGAGAAACAACAACAGTTTTTATTTCATTATGTAAGTATTTCTTTTCCAGTTGTGTGCATCCCAGCCCATTATAAATTACCTTTTAGTATTTTAGAACAAAATATGATAATTATATCATGAAACATTTGTAGCATTCTTATTTTTTAGGTATTGTTTTAATTAGTTCACCTGATTTTCAAGTTTTATCATGTGAATTTTGCAAAATTCTATCATGAAATACTTTTTTTAGTTTTAAGGTAATTCAGGGGCTGTTAAGTTTTCAACTAGTGAGTCAAGTTTACAATTCTAAGTTAGCATAGTACTGGGAAATATTTATGTGCATGATATGAATTTAAAGTTTTGTTTAAAACAGACTGTTTTCTCCTTCATCTGGCAACAGAAGTAGTGCTCTGCTGGCTATTGAGCTGCTCCCTTTTGAGGGAAATTTTAAAGCTGCAGAGCAGTGTAGGGTCCGGCTCCAGTTGAGCCTATTCAGGGTGGTGCTGCCATTGCCATCCTAATGGGATATTGACCCCTGGGATCAGTGGGCCAGGCCTGGCGGTCACCATTCCTCAGTGCTCTTTGTGTGTGAACATTAGAGGTGCTCATCTCTTTTCCGTGGTATCAGGAAAGTGTGGATAGGTCATTAATTAGTTCATTTACCTGAAACACTATCATATTAAAAAACATATCAAGATGGTTGATAAAATCTCCAATGAGTTATGCTACTTCAGTAAGTATGAAATTTATATTATGCTAGCCACATGCTCACTATAGCATCATAACTTTAAAAAGGTGCCAGGTGACACTGCTAGAAGACAACCAACAACATGGGAAAAAATCTTTACTAGCTGTGTATCAGACAAAGGGCTATTATCGACAATATATAAAGAACTCAAACAGATCAGCCTCCCCAAGTTTAAAGACCCAATTCAAAAATGGGCAACTGAAATGAACAGACACTTCTCAGAGGCAGAAGTCAAAGCAGCCAAGAAACATATG
>PVIC010042712.1:0-15664 GCA_004025085.1 Thryonomys swinderianus
ACATGTTTGTTCTTAACCTCCAACTACCTGCTCCTACTTCAATAAATTAAAACTGTGTCAGATGCAGTCTTATAACACGACCTGGTAATTATGAAGACTCCACACTAACATAGTTACAGTTTAGTCCAAATGGTAGCTTCATATTTTGAAAACTTGCAAATAACGGAAATGGAGAGATGATAGTCAAAGGGTACAAAACCACATTAGATAGGAGGAATGCTTTATTTTTTTAATTTAGATCTACTTAATATCATGGTAAATATGGTTGAGTATTGTACACTTCAGTATTGCTAAAGAAGTAATTGCAAATGTTTTCATCACAAAAGACTCAATTATATGAGGTTATGGGTAGGTTAATAAGCTTAATTTAAGAGCCACATTGTATCAAAAATCCTAACATTACTTTGCTCACCATAGGTTAATATATACTTTAAAAAGCTCTTCTTTCACGGAACTGTGGATTTGAACCCAGGGGTCTTGTGTTGTGCTACAACCCCAACTTTTTTTTTTAATTTTGGGACAGTTTTGTTAGGTTGTCTAAACTGTCCTTAAACCTAAAATCTTCCTGCCTCAGCCTGTTAAGAGTTCTGGTTTAAGGTGTGTCCCACTACCACACCCAGTTAAAAAAGAGTTTGTTTTGAGAAGTTCAAACTTTTCCGGTCCATTTATCAAATCTGATGAACAGCTTGCTGTTTTTACCTAAGGACATAACTGATGGAGGGCTCAGTAGGAGAATACCTTCTTTGCCATTTTGTTTGTGAAATCTGTAGCCTGTATTCTGTTTACTGAAACAATTTTTAGCAATCTGGTCAACTTAAAAACCAAATATGAACTGCAAATCTACTTACACACAAATAAAGTGCCATTTCTTTTTTTTTTTTTTTTTTTGAGACAAGGTCTCCCTTTGTAGTTCAGGCTGGCCCTGAGCTCACTATGTAGCCCAGGCAAGCCTTGAGCTCAGTAATCTTCCTGCCTCTGCCTCCCAGGTGCTGGGATTACAGGGGTGAGCTGCCATGCCCGGCACTGTGGGGTGTGGTGCTGACTGCTGGTGGGTATGAGTCACCACGCCCAATATCATATCGTTGTATGTGGTTTCCAGGATTGAACCAGGGACCTTGCACTTGCTAGGCAGGTGCCGGAACCACTGAGCTAAATCTCTGGCCCCTTAAGTGCCATTTCTTATAGAGCCCAAGTAATATGATGATAAAAATTTTAAAAAGAGGGCATCTTGAATTCACAGGACTGTATGAATGTGAGCAAATTACTTCTCCTCTTTGTGTTTTACCATCAGTGAAACTGAGGTAATAATTTTCACATAACCTAAAATCAAAGTATTCAAGCAATCAGATGACATTTCGTGGGAAGGTAAAGTTGAAGGAAACAACCAATGAATGATAGTTTCAGTAGTTATATATTTTTAATCAGTTCTGATTATTATATCCCTTAACCACCTAGCATAGTACCTGAGATGATTTAATGTTATTTATTTATTTACTATTATTATTTTTAGCTTTTTGAGGATAGGAACTTGTTCTGCAGTCTGGGCTGGTCTTGAACTCACAGTAGTCCTCTGCCTCAGTCTCCTATGCCACCGTGCCTGTTGAGTTAACTTTTATTACTGACCAAAGAATAAAAATGGTTCTTAACACTACTTCTCAATTAAGCTCTTGCTCATGATTTCCATTATTACAGTGAATAAGTTATTTCATCACCCTTAGAATTTGATAAAAACTGACCAAGTCTCGACCATATCCAATCTCTTTTTCACACTTCAGTTTCCTCATCTGAAAAATGAAGATAATAGAATTTACACTGTAAGACTGTTTGTTATATATATTTACATGATAGTGTATGTAAAACATTTAAGAGTAGGGCCAGAGATTCAGCTGAAGTGGTACCGCACCTACTTTGATTCCCGATAATGCAAAAAAAAAAAAAAAATTTAAGAACAGTGCCTGGGAGATAGTAAACACCTACTAAGTAGAATTATATCTTTAGCTTGGAAAGTAAAATTCAGGGAAACAACCGGTGAAAGTTAATATCAGTGGTTATATAGTTTTTTAAAATAAACTTTCTAGTCTTCAAGTCTTATTATGACCAAAAAAAAATTTTCCTTTTAGCCTTAAGATTTAAAAAGAAAACACATCAGCTCAAAGTATTTGAAGGCAGTAACAGTAAAGCTACTCATAACCTTCAAGTATACTATTTTCATACTTTTACAATATACAAGAATAGCCATTTCCAGTTCATATACAATGTAAACATGTTACTTTTCTGCTGGCACAGCTGGGAATAGGAAGGGACAGCAAAAAAGTAGCAAGTATTTAAAGCTTTTCCTTACAGCATTTTAGGAATCGTAGGAAAGGTCTTTCATATCATGGAGGGGTACCGTTCAGACGACAAAGTTGCCAAGTAATGAATTTGCTGTTAACATTCTTTATCCTCCCCCATAGCATTCAGTGATTTCATGTTCTCTTTTAATTGCAAAAAATAAGAGCTTCTGCTGCTCTTGGGCCATAAGGCCATACTCAGCTTTGAGATTACAAATTTTGTGTCTGTCGGTCCTGTCTTCCTGTTATGCTTTCACTTTGGTTTGTAGGATTTTGAAATATTGGTTGTCAGTATTTAAAAATCTGGAGACCTCACACACAAAAAATCCAACTTTAGGGCTGCTCTTGGGAGGAGAAAATAAGATTATCTCTTAATCCCAGACCCGCAGTCCTAAAGGCAACAATTTGCTAGGCTGAGCAGCTCCTTTACTAATGGCACGAATAGTCCAACTGTCTATTCCTCATCAATTCCATTGTCTCAACTCACTTTTTCACCAGTCTCATTTGCTGTATTTGTCTAGCCTCTGCAGACTTCTACACCTGTACACTCTGCCTAGACCTACCCTGTCTTCTTCCAAAGCTTACTTCCCTCGGTCTCAAGTCCCTCAATAGCTTTTCAAAGCAAAAGCTAGGTAATCTGATAATCTTTTGCGCGTGCTTTCTGAAGATAGAATCTTAACAGAAAGGGATGACTCTGCAGGTGGGAACTACAAATGCCACTAGCTTACCATCAGGGTGGCAAGGGTCCATTCTATTTTCTCAGGGGTGTTGTAGCTATGCTTCACCGTTCTCAAGCGAATCAAAGAACTGGTCCTCGGGAACAATGGACACTACCCTACGTGTGGAACCTACTCAACACTTTTGCAGATCAGCCTCTTTGCACAGGACTCAAAGTTACCCCGGGCAACGCTGACTCCCCATTTCCTCGGAGCTTCAGGATATCCGGGCTGACGGCATTTCCCCTCACCTGCCGCGGGTGAGGCACCCATTCTGCGCTGGGCAGTGGCGCCTTGAGCGCGCGCATCCAGCATGAGCTCATCTCTCAGGGGCGTTTCCAGAAGCCGGGCCTGGCCACGCGCACGGGCGCAGGGGGCCCAGCTATTGTGGCCCCGCGGCTGAGAGGGGCGCGGCCATGCAGGGCTCTGCCTTTCTGGAATCTTTGTTCCTATTTGTGCATGTGAGAGCTACCTCCCGGTCAGATGAATTCTTGGGTTTCTCCAACCCATTCGGCCTAGACGTACTCTGGTCCTCCGCAGCGCGGCGGGGAGGCTCGGGCGCTCAAAATCGGCCGCGCCCCGCGAGGAGCCCTCGGCTCTTCTGCTCGCTCGAGCGCCCCAAGCCCAGCCCCGCCGACCGCAGCAGTTTCGGACCGACTGTGCACAAGACCCGCGCGCCCCATTTGCGGTTTCCGCACTGCCTGGGAGGGAGCAGCCGCAGAGGAGCCCGCTAGGTCAGCCGCCACGACCCGGGTAGCGCTTCTCAGGCTCCGCCGGGGACCGCCGACGGCGGCTGGAGGCCAATCGTACTGCAGCTAGGTCTTGCGATTGCATAGCAGAGAGCGCCAATTGGCTGCCGCCGCAGGTTTCGGCTTCCCTCCTTTTCCCTTCTGCCTCCACTCCGGGTCCAACTCCGGGCTTTAGGCCAATAAGACAGCGCCATATAGACAGTTTCTCTCAGCTTTCTTCCCCCCCCCCTTGAGAGGAGGAGACGTTCTGACTGGCTAGATGTCCTCGGAAGCACCCTTGCCCTTACCAATCACCGAGAGAGGTACACTCCCAGCGGAGTTTTCCAGCCAATTACGAAGTGGCCGCGGCACCTCGCCGTTCAGTTTCACCCGCGACTCAGGGTTTCACTGTCCTTAACTCTTCATGCTTTTCTCCCGAGAGCCGACAACTCTGATTGGCCACGATGGCTACTGTCGAATTTCTCCTCCAGCCATCCACAGAATAAGGGTACTCCACCTTCTTTCGGTTTGGCTACCTTCGGCACTTTCCGCTTCTTGGGCGTGCCTTCTCCTGGATACTTTCTAATTGGTTCCTCAGGCCGATCGGGGTTTTCCGGAAGGAGCCGCAAACAAACGACGTAGGGGATTGGCTCCGCTTTGGATTTCGGCCTCCTTGCCGAAGCGGGGCGGGGGGGGTGCCGGCGCGGGCTCGGCCGGCGATTCCCAGACGCTTGGTGCGCAGGCGGAGGGGCGCTGGGCGGTGTGAGGCAGGGTGGGGGAGGAAGGAGGCGGAGGACGAGTAGGAAGGGGGAGGGGGAGTGGGGAAGCGCTAGGCGGCTGCGCAGACCGCGCTCCTCACACAGAGCAGCCCCGACCCGGGCGAATGCGGGCTTGTGCCGCCGCCGCCGCCGCCGCCGCCCGGGCCGAGTGACAAAGGAAGGAAGGAAGCGAGGAGGAGCCGACCTCGCAGCCGCTGACAAGGCTCCGGGCCAGGGGCAAACCGCGGACACTTCCTGAGAGGACACGGAGCAGAGGCGAGGGGCGGAGGGCGGCCGCGCCGGTGCCACGGACGGGGGAGGGGGCCCCGAGGGACGGAAGCGGTTGCCGGGTTCCCATGTCCCCGGCGTATGGGGAGCAGTCGAGGAGCCGCTGCCTGGGGTCTGAAGGGAGCTGCCTCCGCCGCCGCCGCCGCCGCCGCCATGGCCGCTGGATCCAGCCGCCGCCCGCAGCTGCTCCTGGCGCAATGAGGAGCGGGGCCGCCGCAGCCGCCCGCCGCTGACTTGACTCGCGACTCTGCCGCCCTCCCGTTCGCCGGGTCCTCGCAGTCCGCCCTCCGGATCCGGTCGCTGCCGGAGTCGCAGCGTTTCCCGTCGCATCTTCGAGCCGCCACCTCCCTCCCTCCCTCCTTCCCATCCCCCTTCTCTTCAAGCGTGAGACTCGTGATCCTTCCGCCGCTTCCCTTCTTCATTGACTCGGAAAAAAATCCCCGAGGAAAATATAATATTCTGAGTACTTATTTTTAATCAAGTTACCTGTCCCTGTTTCACGTGATATATTTTTTAAGGTTTTCCCTCACCACCCCTCTTCTCCCTTCCCAGAAAAGGGAGGTGGAAGAATTATATTTTTCCTTATCCCCAGAACATCTTATGTTGAATATCTGTACCTATCTTTCTTGAAGGAGAAATACATCGCTGCTTTTTTTTTAAAGTAGCTATAGAAAAAAAGTGAAAAGCCAAGAGAACGAAGTCGTTTTTCTTTTCTTCTTCTTGTGAGAGAACTTAATGCTGCATTTATCATTAACCTAACGCCCCAACATAAAACAAAAGGAAGAAAAGAAGGAAAAGGTGATTCGGGAAGAGCAATCATGTCGGGGCGGCCGAGAACCACCTCCTTTGCGGAGAGCTGCAAGCCAGTGCAGCAGCCTTCAGCGTTTGGCAGCATGAAAGTTAGCAGTGAGTATCGATTTTATTTTATACCCCTTCTCCACCTCACCTTTAGCAGGAGTCACCTGGGGATGCCAGGGTCTTAATTTTAGCCCTGAGAGAAGAATCAAAGGTAATAGAAAAGGGCAAAACCTGTCTAAGTCAAGAATGAGGCAGCTCCCTCTTCTCCCCTAAACCTCCCCCGGGCTCATTAACCTTGAATTAAGGGAATATAATTTGGATGAATCGACTTAAAACTTAACTTGTTACACTTTGCCGTTGTTAGTCAGCTTTATCAAGTGCTCAAGCATTTTAACGTTAAAATAGCGATACAAGTGTTTTCATTACTTATCCTTTTGAATAAAGACTTATAAACCGTTCTGTACATAGGAGAGGAGATTTTAATTAGCTCTAGTCTCAGGAGTTACCATAGTTTTGTGTACCTAAGACATTAAATGTTGCAGCTTCCTCACTTGGGGGGAGCTGTGTGACAGTATGAAGTATTTGTTCTTGATCTGGGGATGAACTTGCCCAGTGACTGGCATTCACGTTTGGAGGCGGGTGTTGATTCTTCCTCTCAGAATATCCAGCAGCAGTTCCATCTCTAAATGCCTTGTCTTCAGTTGGACGAGAGGTTTGTTGTGTTACCGCCTAACTTTCCTGTTCTGACACTACCAGTCTGCCACCATATAATTCGTTTAATCAGAAGGTAACTAACTTGGAAGTAGGTCCAAGTTTTGATGGAGGTTTGTATTGTCATAGTGCCAAATACTAAGTTAAACGTTAAGTGTCACTGGCTCTTTGTCATTTAAGTTCAGTTTTGAGGTGCCATAACCTGTATTATTTGTTAAATGTTCTAAAGTACAGTTTTGGGATTCCTTTTTAAGACTGTTTTAAATCCTGTAGCTTTAGTTCCCATTGCACTTAGCTAAGAGTATGGATTTATTTATAAAAATATGGATTTAGGCACTTACAAAACAATTTCTGTGGAAGATTGTGGTATAATAAGGATATTTGGTTTATGTTGGGCAGTGTTCAGCAGTGGTCAAGGTGTGTCTGCCTATTTTGTACTCTGGCCCTGGATTTGTCATGAAGTCTACTTTCTTGAAGTCTTTGGTATACTAAGTATCCAGTGTTCTAATGTATCTGTGGAGATGTTTATGTGGTATTTAATGACAATTTATTTAAACATATTATTTAAACGTATTTCCAGAATTTGATGAAAGTATCTCTACTGTTTCCTTATTTTCTGTGAAAGCGATGTGATAAGGGCAGGTTAAACTTTTGTTTTTAGAAGAACTGGGATTTAAAAAATTTAAAAACCCAAAGGTACAGGCTGTTATGTGCAATTCATTATATCCTTAAGCGACATAAAATGGTTATTTTAATTGAGCTATGGCTTTTAGACTTGCCGGAAACAGGATAGCCCCAGGTAATATCTGAATGGGAGACTATTTTTTAAAATTAATTTGTTTTTTCCCCTCAATGACCAGCTAGTGGAGAATGCAAGGTCTGTGAAGAGGGAAACTGACTTTTCATGTTTCAGAGAAGAATCACACCTTCTAAACACTTGACGGGGTTATTTGAAAGTTTTTTTTTTTTTAAATTTTGGGTGCGAGTTTCAGCAATGATGAAGCAGATCTTGTAATAGTTACTTAAGAGCCTCTTGTACTGGAGTGTTTCTGTACTTTTGTATCTTGGCAATAAGTTTGAAGACCACTCAATATTAGGTAATTCATTTATTAAATTTATTCCAGAGATTTCTATACCTAGATTATAATGCTAAATTTTGAGGCTTTTTATTTTGTTTCCAGGATTTTCTCTGAAAATGACTCCTTAGTTCTTGACAGAAATGTTGAACAAGAATTCAGTAACTCTTTAAATGTATAGGTTTTAATTTTATATTACCATATAGTTCATTTTAACGCTTAAAAGTTATTTAATGCTAATTATGGTTTTGACAATCGACTTAAAGGAGACAGAAGAAATGGGAGCTGTTAAGCATTTGTTAAGGTATTGGTGTTCTAAGAGACGTCTGTTTAAAGATGTATAAAGAGTTACAGTTCTTGCTCTCAAAAGCCTATTTAATAGTAAAAGCAGGTTATGAGAAAAAATAGGAAACATTAGCATGATGATGGTAAAATTTCAAAATACAAATTGAGTCCTTTGTTCAGAGGAACAAAGACTAAAGAGATAAGGGTTGGAGAAGGTATGTTTTGAGACAGGTGTTAAAGGAAGCTGAAACTGAACTGAT
Organism: Thryonomys swinderianus; assembly: GCA_004025085.1. Taxonomy (NCBI): domain Eukaryota; kingdom Metazoa; phylum Chordata; class Mammalia; order Rodentia; family Thryonomyidae; genus Thryonomys; species Thryonomys swinderianus. The sequence continues at coordinate 7,951 of PVIC010042712.1, forward strand.
ACAGAAGCATGAAGGACTTCAGGGGAAAGAATGTACAGAAACAGTGAACTGGTGAATTTTGTGAGATTGCAGGTGAATTGGTAAGTCTGAATTAGAGGGACCTTACTAGGAAAATAAGAAATGGAATTGAGGAATGTGGGACGATTAATAAGAGATGGACCCTGTAAGTTTGACTGATATTCAAGAGAGATCTGGATTTCTATAATTTGCTGAATAAGCTACTTGAAGATGATTTAGACAGCTGAACTGTCAAATTTGAGTAGAAAGACATTAGAGTCCTTTCAGGGAAATAGCAGGGTTTGTTGTGAATCATGAGGGAATAAAATATGAAAATGGGATGAAAACAGAATTAAGAGACAGTATGGTTGAAGAACTGGCAGGACTTTGGATTGGATTGAAAGGGAACATTTGTGGAGTCAGGAGTTAAAAATAAATTGTGAGGTTACTGGTCTGGAAGACTTGACCGCTGAGTTGTATTGTTAATTGTAATGGGAAAGTTGAGAAAGTGCTCAATGAAAGCATAGGTGAGTTCACTTCGTAAAAATTTCATACACAGTGAATTCCCTTGAAATTCAGTAGATAGCAGTTAGTCGCTGATAATGGATGGTCCTTAAATTTCCCAGTTCATAAATTGTGCAATTTTTATTTTTTCTAACTTAAAAGTGAAAGATTTATATTTAGAAGCAGTAAATTAAAATATTTCATTGAAATATTTTTGAATACCCCCAGTTTTTTTTTTAAAGTGCAGATTCAAAAGCTTCACACTTGAAACTTAGTTGTAATATTTTCATGGTACTTTATTTGAATGAAAATACTCGGTACTAAACTATGACTTAAATATTTTAGATAATATTTATTTGTGTTATTAGGGATTAAATCCAGGGCCTTTTTTACTGAACTACGTACCTGATCCTTTAAAAAAAAATTTTTTTTTTCTTCTTTTGAGACAAGGCTCCTTGTTCTTCAGTTGCCTAGGCTGGACTGAGTTAGGGATGTTCCCTGCCTCAGCTTCCCAGAGCGCTGGTATTATAGGCATAAGTCACCACATAAAGCTAGATATTTTATATACCCTTTAATCCTCGGCACATGCTTAAAAGTTGTTTTTCACAGATGATTATTCTTAGGTAAACTTTGCATTTAAAATACTAAGAGACTGAAAAGCTTCAGCACAAATAAAGTTGATTTCAGTTTTCTTTTCTTACCTGTGTTTTTACTATTATGCTTAAGCAGCTACCCATCCAACATTGTGAAGCTTTTCTCTTACGTGTTCTGAGAGTTTTATGATTTCAGTTTTTAAATTTACACCTTCGATCCATGATTTCTTTTTGTTTTTTGGTTTTGGGGATTGATCCTAGGGCTTTTGCATTGAGCCATATCCACAGCCCTTAAAAAAAAATTTTTTTTTTAAATGGAGACAGTTTTGCTAAGTCACCAAATTGCCAAGGCTTCACTCATTCTCCCAGTCTTCCTGCCTCAGCCTCCCAGAGTGCTGGGATTATAGGTGTGTGCCACCATTCTGAGCTAAAAGTTGGTTTTCTAACAAGCAGTTTTGTCTTATTGTTGAGTTAATGCATTTAGCACAAGTTTAAATCAGAATAAATACTTCTTTTTACTTGCTATGATGAAATCATTTCTTTAGTTCACGTCCATGCCTATTTGTTAATAAATAACCATTAAAAATTTCTGCATATTTAACTCACAATAGAGCAAGTAAGGGACTGCCTGTGGAAATTTTGAATTTAGTGGTAATAAATCTTTTTGGTATACTGTAGGAAAAAACTTAATTCTGTAACTTCAATGCTTAAATGAGATGAAGGAAGAGGAAAATAAGCCTGTGAATATCACTTATGTTGTTTATTATATAAACCCTTTTCCATCAAAATTTTTATTAACAAAGAAAATAATGCTAGACATATTATTTCTGCCACACTGACTTGTAACTGAGTCTCTTTATTTTCCAGGAAGTTTAATCTTACTGTGATATCTAAAACTAAGTTATCTTTCTATCTAACTTGGGATAACATTGCTCAAGCATGAGACTGAAATCTAGAACCTTATTGTCATTCCTTTCTCAGCAGACCTAACCAGATTTGTTAACACTTAAAATATTTACAAAAGAATTACATACTCATTGTGAAATGATAGTGAAAATCGGGCACTAGGAAGAAACTTCAAAGAAATGCAGAGATTCACAAGTTAATTTATAGCTTATTGGGATCTTCATGTAGAAAATGAGGTGACATTTTCTTGTACTTGTAGGTCAGCCTATAGTTGGACCCTCCTGTGTTTCTTGTACTTGTGTTGCAGGTGTGACATACTATTTGGGTAAATAGCAAAGCTGTGAAAGCCAAAGATTTTGAAAGTATCAGCAGATTCTAAGATAAGCAAGGGTCTATTTTTGTGTGAACTTTATGCATAGACAAGGCAGAGAAATACGTATATGCTGACCCTGCCACAGCTGCATACTTTTAAATAGGACTGAGGAGATTGTGAGATAGGAATGGGGATGGGCTTGGAGGTAAGACTGGGGCCTTTTGTGATCTTTACCCTGAAGTGGATCTGAGTGGAGGGACAAAATACAAGGGTATGACAGTGAGCCATGGTACTAACCTGATTACCTGGAGCTTATTCTACTAAGAACATCACCACTACAAGTATGTGAATTTGCTGGAACATTTTTAGTGTCATGTTGTAGCTGATTTGGCGGAAGTATTTAGGGTGATGTTGGATGTGGTATTTTACAACCATTGAAAAATAACATTTTTATGGTTTATAAGTTTTAACATAGCTGTTGCAGTCTTCATACCTTTGGTTTTACATATCTTTCTTAATTATAAAAATTGTCTGAAATTTTTTGAATGTGATGTAGAGATTGTCTGGATATTATGTAAAATTATATGGGGAACAAAATCCCTAACAGTAAAAGAGGACAATTTAATTGTTTTCTACAATTAAACTTAGTAAAGGTTTCTACTATTAAACATAGAAAATAAAAGAGTACTCAGTTCTAGTATTTATTAGTATTTTTTTTAAATACTCAACACATAATGGGCATTCAGTAATTATTCCAGTATATGCTGTGTCTGTAATGCATTTGGTCTGGGTATAAACTGTAAATACATGTCTGTGTAGATTCATGTCCTGAGTTTACAGTCTCTTCGCTTTTGTTCATATTTTGAAGGGAAAGAATAGACAATTTACAAGTTTTTTTTTTTTTAAATTTTGAGATAGAGTCTCACTTTGTAGTTCAGGCTGCTGGCCCAGAGCTCACTCAGCAATCCTCCTGCTTCTGCCTCCTGAGTGCTGGGATTACAGGCATGAGCCACCATGCCCAACACTGTGGTATGTGGTACTGATTGCTGGTGGACGTGAGTCACCATGCCCAGTGTTTATATGGTTACTGGGGATTGAACCAGGGACCTCGCGCTTGCTAGGCAGGTGCTGGAACCACTGAGCTAAATCTCCGGCTCAGTAATTTCTTGATTAACCTTTTAAATCCTCATATTGTCATAATAAACATTTCCAAGGAGGAATGTGTTTTTACAAACTTCTATTTTAGGTAACTATGTAAAGAAATTTATAGGGCTAGGATTGAATGGGCGTCCTCTGAGCCAGAAAAGTCATAAGTAGGCAGGCTATTAGAAATGTTGTTTCAGTGGAATAGCATTCATACTGTTTTTCATTTCTTTTAATTGTCGTATCATGGCACAATATTTGCTTCAGAAGACAAAAATAAATAGGTTGCTTTGATAGAAAATGGCCAAGAATAATGTGATTAACATGTTATGCCTGTTGAGCTCTTACTAGTAAGTACTCTGTCAACTTTTTACAGGCAGTGTCTCATTTTAATCATTATCACAACTCTGTGAAGTAGCTTATATTGTTATTTCCACTTCATAGGTAGGGTAAATGAGATTCAAAGATGTAACAACTTGCTTAGGATTTCTTAGCCAGATATCTTGGCTGAGATTTAAACAGGCCTTTTGTTTATTTGTTTGTTTGTTTTTTGGAGACAGGGTCTCGCTTTGTAGTTCAGGCTGGCCCTGAGCTCACTATGGTGCCCAGGCAAGCCGCCCGCGAACTCAGCAATCCTCCTGTCTCTGCCTGCAGAATTCAGGTATTACAGGTGTGAGCCACCATGCCTGGCAAGATACTCTTCCAATGACAATTCCACAATGACTCTGTAAGACTGTTACAATTAGTACTGCTTTGAAATTAGTTCCAGGCATGCCTGGTAGCAAATACAGTATTTACCTATTTATTTTTATTTTGGAAAAAAAAATCTTCGATTCCTTAAAACTTTTAGGAATGACTTTTCTTTCTTTTTTTCTGGTAATGGAATCAAACTCAGGACCTTGTGTTTGCCAGGCAGGTGCAGCACTGCTGAGCTACATCCCCAATTCAGGGAAGACTTCTTCAGATAGACATTAGTAATGAATTTGTTAGAGCTTATGCTAGCATAGGAATAATAAAATAATGTGGGGTTTTGTAGTTTAATGTCATCATAACATTGGTTTCTGTCAAACACTGCTGACAGTTTGTAAATAAAGCTGATATATCTCCAGGTAATTTTAGAATGTTTACCCAGGTTAATCATTATTAAGGGTATTTTCTGCATATGTCTTCCTATAGTTTATGAAAAACATCACTCCTTTTAAAATTCAATACCAAACATTAAAGTAGTTTTTGATAGTATATTCAGTCAGTTAGTCATCTATGTATAGTAGTGAATGCTTGTTAGTATTTGAAACTTGGATGGCATCCCCCAAAAAGATAGCAGTTATACATCAGTGTGAAACTGGGTTATTTGGAACTTTACCTTTTTGAAATTTACTGGTAGTTGTTAATCAGAAAGTAAACCGAAGTCTTCTAAGCAGCTGATACATGCAGACAGAGCACACACTCTGCTTCTAGGTTGTTTTTTCAGGCTTTTATTAAGCACAATATTTTTAGTATATGTGGTGCTACAGTAAGCATTATTTAATAAAATCATTCAGTTTTCTCAAAGCCACACATTAGAAGAGAATGGATACCAACATTGTGTTACACCTACTATAAAGAAGACAGGCGATTAAAGAAAATAAGCATATTGGGATTACTTTGTTTAGGCTCAGACTTTGCAGAGGAGTCACTTTACTTTTTTAAAATTTTCACCTCGATAAGGTTAAATCATAGTAACTTACCTCTTTTAAAGAAGCAGGAGGCAGGGAATTGTCATGGAGAGCTAGGGCTCTGCAGTAACTTCTCACAGCATCAAAAATCCTCTGACTTGTTGGTCACTGAAGTGATGAGGAAGAGAATGAGTCATCTAATTGACCAACTTGTAGTTGGAATCAGTGATGTGGACAAAGATACTGAAGTCTTCAGTATGCTAACCTAGGGTGTCTTTCCAACTCCTTCATGCCATTGTCTATCCACATATTTTACACAGCAACTGTTTTACCTGTTATAAGGCTTGTTCTCATTTTTTTTTCTTTGGTATAGGTGGAATTATGATACAAGTTTTTATCTGCTTGGACATTCTGTTTGTGGAATGTGTGGAAGGCACTGCATGGAGCCAGTTATGCTTTCTTATGAACTATGAGTAGCTATTTAGATATTACATTTATCAAATACATTTCTGACTTATGTAATGAGAAGTAAAAAGGGAAGGTACATATCTTACTTTGTTGGGTTGAAGAAAAGGGATGATCCTAACAAAGTACTGTTCTTCTTTGGGCCTGAGAAATTCCTGGGAGGCTTAATTGGCTTAAGCAATTAAAAAAGTTGAGGGTTGGGCCAGAGGGTTAGCTCAGTGGTTCCAGCGCCTGCCTCGCAAGCACAGGTCCTGGGTTCGATCCCCCGGTAACCACATACAATGCTGGACGTGGAGACTCACGCCCACCAGCAATCAATACCACATACCACAGTGCCGGGTGTGGTGACTCACGCCTGTAATCCCAGCCCTCAGGAGGCAGAGACAGGAAGATTGCTGAGTTCCAGGCTTGCCCGGGCTACATAGTGAGCTCAGAGCCAGCCTGAACTACAAAGCGAGACCCTGTCTCAAAAAAAAAAAAAAGTTGAGGGTTTCAGATTTCTTAAAAAGGAAAGCTCTAGGGCGGGAGATTTGGCTCAGTGGTTCCAGTGCCTGCCTCGCAAGCACAAGGTCCCATCCCTGGTTTGATCCCGGTAACCACATACTGATTGGTAAATACATACTGGTCATGGTGGCCACGCCAACTGGCAATCAGCGCCTCATACCACAAATGCTGGGTTTGGTGGCTCAAGCCTGTAATCCCAGCCCTCTGGAGGCAGAGGCAGGAGGATTGCTGAGTTTGAGGGTAGTCTGAGCTACCTAGGAAGCTCAGGGCCAGCCTGAGCTGCAAAGCAAGACCCTGGTCTTAAAAAAAAAAAAAAAAAAAGCTCTATCTTTATGTGGCATCCCTTATTTCTCTTTATTATATACAATGAGTTAAATTTTTAACTTGCCACTTTCTTCATGAACTAATGAAATTATTGAGTAAATTATATAAGTTACTAATACTAGACTTGAGTTTGTGGATTCAGCATCTGAAGAATTTGGAGATCCTGGAGTTAGGCATGGCCTTAGACTGAGTACTGCCATCAATAAATTTTCTGGCCTCCTGATATGTCAGAATTTTCACATTCAGTGTGCTGTTTACACCAGAGGAAAAGGGAAAATTTAAGTTGGGGGAGTTTGAATGGTAGATAAATTAAAGATACATGTAACAGCAAGGCAAGCTATCTCCATAGTAATAACTACGTAATACTGAGTACTATGCCCTAGACAATTACACGTTTTGCTTTGAAACAAAATAAAAATTGTTCAAATTTTAAAAGGTGTTCAGTGAAGTCTTCCTGTTTCTGCTCTTGGAACTAGTAGTTTGCTTAGAGATCGCCATTACAGTTTCTTAAATATCTTCCCAGAAGCAGTCTAAATCATTTTACAGGTTAGTAATTTCTTTCACAGACTTGAATTTTAAGAACCTAAATGGGCCGGAGGGTTAGCTCAGTGGTTCCGGCGCCTGCCTCACAAGCGCAAGGTCCTGAGTTCGATCCCCGGTAACCACATATAATGCCAGGCGTGGAGACACGCCCACCAACAATCAACGCCGCATACCACAATGCCGGATGTGGTGGCTCACGCCTGTAATCCCAGCACTCGGGAGGCAGAGACAGGAGAATTGCTGAGTTCGCAGTGGTTTGCCTGGGCACCATAGTGAGCTCAGGGCCAGCCTGAACTACAAAGCGAGACCCTGTCTCAAAAAGCAAAAAAAAAAAAAAAAAGAACCTAAAGTAACTGTCTTTAGTAGTAGAGTGTTAGATTAAAACAATATAATAAATTATTCTAGAAAATTGGTTTTGTTTTCAGCGTAGTGGATTACTAAACCTTTATTTCTCTGTGAATAGACGGGAGGGTAAGTGCATGGTGAGATAACTCTTAGTAATTCGAGGTAAATATTAATAACAGTCATAAGCAATGAACACATTTAAAATATATTTTGCTTTGTAACTATTTAAGAAATTACAGACCAAGTTGATGTTTTTTGCTTTTCTTTCTGGAAATAGATACTTATTTCATAGTAAAGACAAAGGCAAAAGATAATTTTTTTCTTTAACTTTTCATTTTTCTCATTTTAGATGAGAAAACCTGTTCTTTTAAGAGATTAGACAGGCAGAATACCTCAGTATCGTAAAGCCTGTGCCTTTTACC
>PVIC010042713.1:0-15707 GCA_004025085.1 Thryonomys swinderianus
AAGGGGGGAGGAGGGGGGAGTGGGTAGGGATATGGGTAAAAATGAGAATTAACTTGTGGCATATACTGGTACAAATTTCCCAATGTTATATGTGATTTTGAGATGTATATAAATTGTACCAATAAAGAATTCAATTAAAAAAAGTAAATCTAATTTGGTACTTTAAAGATTTTAGACTACAATTTGTAAGGACTTAAACATACAACTGGAACATTTATACCTAGCTTTTCCTTTTCTCTGGAACATTTATTCTGTTTGATTTTATATAAAACTTTGAGGCTCAGGATATAGGTCAGTAGCACAATGCCTGCCTGGCAAACTTAAGGTCCTGAGTTCGTTCCCCAGTTACTCCCCTCTAAAAAATTAGAAATGTCCTGACTTGGCTGATATATCAAAAAGAAGACAACTTTGAGTCACTCTAATCTATTAACCCTAATTAAATCATGTAATTTGATTTTATTATGACCAAACAAAATCTATTTTGAGCTATACTCATCCACATGCCTGCAACTTTTGTAATAATTGAAGAAGGAATAAATTTCCTCTGTAGGTATGGTAAGGTTTTGATGCGATTTAATTCTATCCCATTTTTGACAAATTTATTCTGGAGACAAATTTATACCACCACCAGTAACATAAGGAGAATTTCTATGGCAGCAATTATTAATATTAGAAGAAACAGCTCATGCAAAAGGAAGTAGGATTCATGAAGACTTAAGACATGAGACAAATAAGTCAGACAAATAAGAGATTGAAAGCCAAGAAAGTTGTGAGAAATGCCTCAAGAGAAGGAAAGGACCCCCACCACTCAAGTTTCCATGTGAGTAATCTCGCTGAGGTAATACTGTTGATAACGTTCCAAATGATGTCTTGTTCTTTTACACCAGAAGGGTAAGGTGGTTAGTAGAAAGATATCTATCCTCATTTCCTAAGATCTAATCCACTACAAAGCCAAGACATCAATAATTGTTTTCTCTCATTCCAACTATGACCAAAAAGTGACATTGCAAAATGTACCTTCTAGACAGAATCAAAACTACCTTCAGCTGGGCTTTTTCTACTTTAAGAATCAGAAGACAGACAGAAAGAGAGAAAGAGAGAGAGAGAGAGGGAGAGAGGGGGGGATTAGTAGTGTCACTTCACTCTTATGCTGAGGCACTTATTCCAAAATGAGAGTGCAATAAACAAAAGTTGAGAAAATTTTTACTCGGTGGACAGATAGTAAATAAAATAATAAAGGCAGTTTTTCAAGCAGAAGAAAAATGACTTCCAGAGGAAATAAAAATAAAATTCATAAAAATTGAGACTAAATAACAAGCTTTTGAGATCAGAAGAGATAGGAAGCCCTCAGGCTACGATGGCCAGAGACAAGCCTAAATAATAAGCAATGAAAATGTTAAACAACTAGGATACATCAGAATAAACTGTCTCCAAAAATTATTCCAGTATCCATGATATGTACAATTTAAATACATGAAAACACAAAAGGCAGGCAGCAGGTGATAAATGAAGGTAAAATGTGTCCACGTCCTAACATTATCAGGAAAGTGGACAAAGTAATAATTTTCATTAGACTCAATACTCCAGGATACATTCTGTACTCACCAGCTTAAGAAGTAATAGAAAAATGAACCAAAAAATTCTAGTCGGTTAACTAGAGAGAAAAACAGATTGATAAAAACATTTAAATTTAAAAACTGTAGGCTGAAAAGTCCAAAAAGTGAAATGTAAAATAAGGATGCTAAATAGAGAAATACAATATGTGAAAACAATGAACACAAAAAGTAGATTAAATAGTCAAACAAAAGTCGTATTGTTAGAATGGATTAAAAAGAAAAGTGTCATTATACATTGCTTTTAAGAAAGCCACCTTAAATATACAGATGTCAAGAAAATTTAAAATATAAGGAAAGAAAAGGATGTACCATAAAAACCTTAATGCAAAATAAGTTTCTATAGTAACAGCAGAGCACAACAAATGCATTTGAGATAATGAATGTAGTAAAGGGAGATCCCTCTGAAGGATAAAGAGGCATGGAAGAACAGGATTATAAAATAATCCAAGTCTGTGTATGTAAAATAACAAAACTGGAAACATTGTATTTAATGATGAACTATCAAACCCTTTCCAGAAGCAAAAAGAAAAATGTCCCAATGGTGATTCTAAGTATTGAACTTGACATTTTTGCCAAAGTAATAAAAAAGTAGAAATAATGAAAAAACTTTGTCACGCTTTACAAATTACAAGTTCTTAGAAATCTTAAACTGTTAGAACTTATTGCTGAGATCAGCAAAATTAATGGATACAATATCAACACACAAAAATACAATTTATAATAACAACAAAAATCTGAAAATTTAAAAACATTTTACAATATATATTACTAAATAAATTAGATAGGTATAGATCCAACAAAAAGTGCAGAAGCTCAAAGTATAAAACGCTAGTAAGGAAAAGCAAAGAATGCCCAGAATAGTGAAGAAACCACTGCCCATGGATTAGAAAGCATGGTATTTTACAAGCATGAAAAAATAAATTCTTGAAATATATATATATTCTCCTTCAGTTAACTGTCAGATCTGATGCAATTCTTATCTGAAAGATTGTTATGGTAAAATAAAAGTGTCAGTCTAAGTTTACTCGAATAACTCAGAACATCTTGAAAGAAATAAAGTTGTAAAATTAACTCTCAAGGATCAGAGATTTAGCTCAGTGGTTCCAGTGCCTGCCTAGCAAGCACAATGTTCCTGGTTCAATCCCTGGTAACCATATACAACAATACCACAACCAGCAATCAGTACTACATACCACAATGCCGAGCGTTATGGCTCACTCTTGTAATCCCAGCACTTGGGAAGCAAAGTCAGGAGGACTGCTGAGTTTGAGGCTTGCCTGAGCTACATAGTGAGCTCAGGGCCAGCCTGAACTACAAAACAAGAATCTGTCTCAAATAATTAATAATAATAATAATAATAATAATAATAATAATATCTCTCAAATCTTATGAAGAGAAACTTAGGTAGTAGGTTCTTTACTAAAAGGATATTTTTAAATGGGCTGTTAGAATGCAGTAGACCACAGTGATGGCAAACATATGGCATCAGTGTCATTTGTTTTTCTTTTAAGATGTAAAATGTTGAGGTCTGAGTTGTTTTTTCCTAAACTATAACCCAATATTCAGGTTTAATTGTGGTGTCAGCACTTTGCAACAAATACATGGGTTTGGGGTTATGGTTTGGGGGTTCATCTCTAAAAGTTCACCATGGGTGGAGCAGAGCAAGGAGTAGCAGACCTGCACATGAGACTGTGCATGAGAATGTATGACCTGCATATGTGTCTGTCTCTCCAGGACCAGACACTGGAGCAATGGAGCAGCTGTACGCCCTGCGCCATGGCATATGTCTCCATATCCCTAAAGAAAGCAGATCTTTGGCTGACCTGTGCCATTTTGCCCTCTGGGAGGCCAGCTGTTTCAACCTGCCTCTGTGTGAACTAGTCTCAGGTATAAAAGCAACCAGTCCTGGATCTTCAGTACTTTTACACCCAACCTCACAAAGCCTGGCCCACCTGTGGTTCAAACATTTTCAGAACCCATAATCACAGTGATGATGCCTTGTCTTTCTGTTGGGCAAGTTACCACTATGCACCATTAGCTGTGGGACATGCATTGCAACCATGCTGTGTGATTGGAGGCCCAGCCTCCCTGTTGCCCTTCCTCCCTGGAGCTGCTCTGGAGCTGTGCTCTGAGCAAGGGTCAGGATCAAATCTATGTGTTTGGACTTGGCCTGAGCTGCTGCTAGAAGGTCCCTCAGAGTCAGTCTTTGTCCTGGTAAGATAGCTGGATTGGCTTGTGCCTTGGAGAAGAAATTGTACCCACATCACACTGACAATCCTAGTTAACAAGGAACTGAGTCCAAGATCCCAGCTCAAGCATTTGTTGACTTGAACACAGCACCATGACAACTGGGAGCTATGCCAGACACAACATCAAGGTATCTCTTAAGAGAAATCTCAACACCATGGCAAAAATGACAACCTGGAGACCTCTAAAATCCATCCCACTAAAATCTCTAAAACTTACCATGCCACGAACGTCTAGAGCTGTTGCTGATGCCAATCACAACCAAGAGAGTTGCAGAAGAGGACACACTATAACTCCTACCTAGAAATGCACATGTTCTCTGACCAGCTGACATTACCATATTTCTCTTCAGATAAGAGGTTTTCCCTATGATACAATCCTCTTGAGATTGGAGAAGTAGCTGTTCCATCAGATACACAGATAATAACACAACGATAAGAATTAAATGGGAAAAATAAAAACCAAGTAAATGTAACATTACAGTCCTACTTGGGTTTCTGACTACTGAGACATAATGCCCAAAGTCTGGGGACAAGAACATAGGGAGTAATTACTAATAAGCAGCAGGTTTCTTTTAGGGAGTAAAATGCTCTTGAATTAGATCATCAAAGGGTTTCATAATAATACTAATATGTAAAATATACTGAACACACTCTAGGAGATTTATGATATTTAGGTTTTGCCTTAATTTTTAAAAATAGAAAACCAGAGCACAGAGGATTGTGGCCCACTAGCTGGTCCCCACTCCACCCTGGAGCTGCATCGATAGGAATCAGGTCACAGAACCTGGGTGCCATTACCAGCATGGAGGATTGCGGCCTGCCGGCCAGTCCCCACCCCACTGCAGAGCTGGGTTGTAACAACACAGGCCTGAGAGGAGCCAGGAGCCAGTTTCTGTGTCCCTCCACACAGGAACCATGCTGAGAGACCAGGCAAGATAAAAAACAAGGGAATGTAGCTTCTGTTTTGCCATGTACTCCTAGATCCCTCTATTCAACTCTTGTCTCCATACCCTCTCCTATCTTCCTCTCAGAACCTATACCCAGAAGGAAAACACTCTCAGGCCGCCCTGTCTCTTCTCCTGTACTATTATAAGAAGGTGTGGAAAGTCTCCAGTGGTCTTACAACATACAGTTGGCACTGTTTTATATATGCCCTTTTATCCTCTGTTACCCACTGGCATATATGGCGCTCTCAAGTCTAGGTAATCTTTATAAATCTGCTAAGTCTATTTCATTCTCCTTCTGTCTCCCTACCTCCTGGATTCCCCAGTGACATTTTATTCCCAAAGGGTGCTAGGGATACATTTATGATCTACATGTTGTATGCACATTGCTGATTAAATCTAAATTTTGCCATATCAATAGAGTTAATTCATAAGCTCAAAGTCTTCAAAATTGAAATTAAGAAAACTTTACATTTTATTTACTATGTTCAATACTGATATTGGCACTGATTGAATTTTGGTAACAAAGATGATGTGATTGTTCTGTTCAAATACCTCCCATGGTGTGTCAGAACTGAGAACTCTCAAGAAGATACAAGGAGGACAAGCCAGGAAGGTGCCACGTCCAAAGGGCCTCAGATAATAGAAAGAAAGGGACTTGCAACAAACATTGCCATGTCATCAGGCAAAGAATTAACAAATAACAGTAGCAACAAAAAAGAGTAGAAATGAGAAAATATACAAAAAACCAGACACAAAGATAACCATCACAGGGAAATTCAGAGAAAAGGGAAATAGAGCAGAATGAAACTCAAACACCAGGAATCTTTGAGATGGTAACTAAAACAGATCTAGTAAAATGGAAATTAGAGCTCATCTCTGAGATCAAAACAGGGATACTGTCCACAGTGAAAGACATCATTAAAGAAGAGATCAGCAAGATGATAGAATCCAAAATAGCAGAAGCAATGGAACCTTTTAAACAGCTTCAAGCAGAGCTCCAGGTAATGATGAAGGAGAACAAAAGCTTGTGCAGTAGGATGAATGAAGCAGAGAACCGAATCTCAGACCTAGAGGACAGCATGGCAAGCAATAAACAGGAAAGACATGATCTTTGAAAAAAGGACAAGGGACCATGAGAAGTCAATACAACAGCTTCTAGATGACACAGCAAAAAATAACATAAGACTAATTGGAGTCACTGAGGAAGAAGAAAACAGTGCTAAAGACATTTTAAAAAACTGTTTTCAGAGATAATGGCAGAAAACTTCACAGGAAAACTAATGGGCATGCAGATAAAAGAGGCCTATAGGACTCTAAAAGGCCGTGACATAAAAATATCTACACATAGACATAAAATTATCAAGGTTCCAGATACACAGCACAAGAATGAAATACAGAATGAAGTACAAGACAGGAAGAAAATCACCTACAAAGGGAAGCCCATTAGGATCACAGCAGACTTCTCAACACAAACACTCAATGCAAGGAGAGCATGGAGAGAAGTATTTCAAGCATTGCAGGAAAACAATCTCCAACCTAGACTGTTGTATCCTTCAAAACTATCTTTCAGAATAGATGGGGAAATAAGATACTTCCATGATAAAGAACACCTGAAAAACTTCACAAATATGAAGTCTACACTCCAACACATTCTAAAGAAAATCTTGGAAAAAAACACAGAAAATTCCATACCCACAAGACCCAGGAGAGTGAAGTCATTGGGGCAAACAAGAAACTAAACAGAAAAGGGGAAAAGCAAAGAAGAAAAGAACCAAAAACAAGGAAACAAGGCAGCTCTAAATATGTCCATATCAGTCATAACCATTAATGTCAGTGGCCTCAATGAGCCAATTAAAAGACACAGACTAGCAGATTGGAGCAAGAAGTAAGATCCTCCAATTGGCTACATGCAGGAAACACACCTAATTCAGAAGGAAACCTATAGACTGAAAATAAAGGGTTGGTAAACAATCCTCCATGCCACAGGAAATGCTGATAAAGGAGTGCCTTTCTTGTTAGCAGATAAAATAGATTTCAAACCCAAACAGATTAAACAAGATAAAGAAGGTCACTATATTCTCATACAGGGAACAATCCAAGAGAAAGAAATAACAATCATAAATATTTATGCACCAAACTCTAATGCACCCAACTACACAAAACAAACATTAGTGGACATGAAAAGCCAGATAACCATGAATACAATAGTAGTAGGGGACTTCAATACTCCACTGTCAGAAATTGACAGATCAACTGGACAAAGAATCAATAGGGAAATACTTGATCTAAATCAAACTTTTGAGCAAATGGACTTAATAGATGCCTACAGAATATTTCACCCTACAAAGCCAGACTATACCTTCTTCTCAGCTGCTTATGGATCATTCTCCAAAATAGATAATTTTCTAGTGCATAGAACAGGCTTAAGTAAATACAAAGATATCAAAATTATCCCCTACATAGTATCAGACAATAGTGCCTGGAAACTGGAGATGAATAGCAAAATAAATTCCAAGATCCTCACAAACACACAGAAATTGAACAACACTCTGTTGACCAACTAACAGGCCACAAAAGAAATTAAAGAAGAAATTAAACAGGTTCTACAACCAAATAACAGCCCCACTACAACATACAGGAACTTACAGGCACAATGAAAGCAGTTCTATGAGGGAAACTCATAGCAATGAATGCCTACACTCGGAAAATAGAGCAAACTGAAATTAACAATCTAATGATGAACCTCAGACAATTAGAAAAACACAACAAGACAAACCCAAATCTCGTACTAGCAAGGAAATTATTAGGATCAGAGCAGAAATTAATACAATGGAGACAAAGAGAACCATACAAAGAATCAATGAATCAAAGAGTTGGTTCTTTGAAAAGATAAATAAAATTGACAGATCTTTAGCCAACCTTATCAAAAAAAAGGAAGGAAAAGGCTCAAATCCATGCTATAAGGAATGAAAATGGGGAAATCAGCACAGATCCAGAGGAAGTCCAAAGGAAAATACATAGTTTACAAATTTGTAGTCCAAAAAGATGGAAAATCTAAAACAAATGGATAGATACCTAGACACACATGAACGTCCAAAGCTGAACGAAGAGGATATAGTGTTAAACAACCTGATATTAATCTGTGAAATTGAAAATGTAATGAAAAAAAAACCGACCAACAAAGAAAAGCCCTGGTCGTGATGGCTTCACTGCTGAATTTTACAAAACGTTTAAGAAGAGTTAATGCCAGTACTTCTCAGTCTTTTTAATGAAATGGAAAAGGAAGCAATACTCCCCTTTGCCATTCCTTGAAGACACCATTACCATGATTCCATAGGCAGAGAAAGAGCCCACCAGAAAAAGAAAACTACAGGCCAATCTCTCTAATGAACATTGATTAAAAAAATCCTCAATAAAATACTGCCAAATATAATACAGAGAGTTATCAAGAAAATCATACATCCTGGTCAAGTCGGATTTATCCGAGGGATGCAAGGCTGGTTCAACATACTTAAATCAATCAATTTAATACACTATATTATCAGACTCAAGGACAAAATCCATCTGATCATCCCAATAGATGCAGAAAAAGGGTTTGAAAATATCCAACACCCATTCATGATCAAAACCCTACAGAGAACCAGAATCAATGGACTTTATCTCAATTTAATACAAGTTATTTATGAGAAAACAACAGCCAGCATTGTACTTAATGGGCAAAAACTGGAACCTTTTACACTAATATCAGGAATGAGACAAGGAGGCCTACTGTCACCACTCTTATTCAGTACAGTACTGGAAACATTAGCCATAGCAAACAGGCAAGACAGAGATATAAAAGGAATAAAGATTGGAAAGGAAGAAGTTAAACTGTCAGTATTTGCTGATAATATGATACTCTATCTAGAGGATCCTAAAAACTCAACCAAAAGACTGCTAGACTTAATTACCAAATTTAGTAGGGTTGCTGGATACAAGGTAAATGCTCAAAAATCAACAGCCTTTGTCTACACAAACAACAGACTCACTGAAAGACAAATTGAGGAGTCAATCCCTTTCACAATAGCACCCAGAAAAATGAAATATCTAGGAATCAATCTAACAAAGGAAGTGAAAAACCTCTACTATGAAAAATATAGGACTCTGAAAAATGAGATAGAAAAGGAAATCAGAAAGTGGAAAGACATCCTTTGTTCCTGGATAGGGGGAACCAAAGTCATCAAAATGGCTACACTTCCACAACTACTATACAGATTCAATGCAATTCCAATAGAAATTCCAACACTGTATGTCACAGAGCTAGAGAAAAAAATCCAAAAATTCATCTGGAACCACAAGTGACCTAGAATAGCAAAAACAATTCTAAGCAACCACGACATGGCAGGGGGTATTACCATCTCCAATTTAAAACTCTACTATAAAGCCACTGTGATAAAAACTGCGTGGTGCTGGCAAAGTAACAGACCCGAGGACCAGTGGAATAGGTTAGAAGATCCAGACACAACCCCGGATACACTAAGCCACCTTATCTTTGACAAAGGAGCCAAACATCCTCAATGGAGGAAAGACAGCCTCTTTAACAAATGTTGCTAGAAAAACTGGGCTTTAACCTGACAAAAACTAAAGCTAGACCTATCTCTTTCACCATGCAGAAAATTAAATTCACAATGGATTCAAGACTTAAACATTAAAACAGAAACAATAAACCTGCTAGAAAACAGGTTAGCTAAAACTCTTGGAGACATTGGCTTAGGCAGAGACTTTATTAATAAAGCCTCTATAGCACAAGAATTTTGCAGAAAGAATCAACAAATGGGATCTCATCCTACTGAACAGCTTCTGCACAACAAAAGAAATCACTGGCACTGCTAAAAGACAACCAGCAACATGGGAAAAAGTCTTTACTAGCTATTTGTTAGAAAAAGGGCTATTATATACAATATACAGGGAACTTAAATCAGTTTCCTCAAATTTAAAGACCCAATTCAAAAATGGACTTCTGAAATGAACAGACACTTCTCAGAGGCAGAAGTCAAAGCAGCCAAGAAGCATACAAGGAAATGTTCAACATCACTGGTCATTCGAGAGATGCATATGAAAACAACACTGAGATTCCATCTCACTCCACAAAGAATGGCTACTATTACAAATATCAACCAATAATAAAGGCTGGACAGGTTGTGGGGAGAAAGGAACCCTTCTCCACTGTTGGTGGGAATGTAGACCTGTGCAACAATTGTGGAAATTCCTCAGAAAACTAGGACTAGAGGTCCCATTCAACCCTGCTATCCCCCTGCTAGGAATATACCCAAAGGAATTTTAAAAATCACATTGGAAAGACAAATGTACACCCTTGTTCATAGCAGCTCAGTTCGTGATAACCCAATCTTGGAAACAACCCAAATGCCCATCATCTGGAGACTGGATAAAGAAGATGTGTTTTTTTTCTTTTTAATGGAGTATTACTGTACCATAAAAATGATAAGATTGATTCATTTATGTGCAAATGATAACACCTGGAGGTCACACTAATAAGTAAAAGTAAATAGAACACAGATATGTAAATATCAGATCTTTTCTTTGACATAAGGACCTGTAGAGGAAAAGGAGCTCTAGAATGTATGATAGTTTTTGTAGAATGGGAAATATCCAAAAGGAATTTGATATGGGAACATAATGAGGGGAAGGAATAAATATGATTTGGAAGAAAATAAGAGTATGTATATAGGGGATGGGTGGGCAGGGATGTGGGTAAAAATGAGAATTGACTTGTGTCACATATTGGTACAAATTTCTCAGTGTTGTGCGTGATTGTGAGATGTGTATATAATGTACCAATAAAGTTTACTGAATAATGAAAAAAATAGAAAACCACCACAATCAATGCTGTGACAAATCTTCAAAATGAATTAAAAGATTACTGAATGTTCATAATGGTGATTGATAGAACTCTCAGACTTCTGGAGGGAGTATAAACAGTAAAAACCACACTGAAAGCTGTTTGTACTAAAGTCAAAAAATAAGCAAATCTTATGATAACTCATCTAAGTTATTAGGAGCTAGGATGTTTCTTGGGGGGCTAGACCAAGAGAAAAGGTGAAGCACAAGAGATTTGAGACCACAGTTATGTTCTCTTTTTTTACATGGTGCAGAATACAAAAATGAATGAACTTTTTAAAATTTTATTTTATTTTTTTGCGACAGGGTCTCACTTTGTAGTTCAGGCTCGCCCTGAGCTCACTATGTAGCCCAGGCAAGCCTCCAACTCAGCAATCCTCCTGTCTCTGCCTCTTGAATGCTGGGATTACAGGCATAAGCCACCTCACCCGGCACCACAAAGATGAATGAACTTTTAAAGAAATTATCATTATGTATTTTTAACTCGGATGCTTATTTAAACATACATTATATTTCATTATACAAAGTTTACATTCAAAAGAAAAGAAATAGAGACAAGTGATAGAACTATTTATATTTAATATTCATCGAAAATAATTACAACACTTCATCTTAGCCAAAGGGCCAAGAAGTGAACTAAGTTACAAACTTACAGGTGCACTGCATGAAATTCACTTTGTTGGCTTGTGAATGAATTTAACTTATGAACAATTCTCCCAGATTGGTAATCATTCGTAAGTTGAGGACTTACTGCATTTGAAATCATGATAGTATTTGATAAGTGAAAATGACAACACAACTTTAGTGGAAATAGCTAAAGACTTCACTCAAAATGAAGAACAAATGAGAATTATTTCAATCATATTTTAGATGAGTCATATTTTCCCCATTTCCCATCCTTTTCTTGCTATAATAATTATTTCCAAAATCACTGACCTTCTGCCACAAATTTAGGAGCTCTCCAAATAAGAAATGAGATTTTTAAAAAAGTTAAATCTGTGCTGCTTCCTAGGGATGACCAAAATGTTTTCTAGATTTTGTTCAGTACAATATTAAGGAAAAACAAGATCAAAGTCATTCACTTATACTTCTAAGAATGTATATAACCCTGTTTGAAATTTTGAAAAAGAGTATTTTTATTAGCTGCACTTTAGGGATGTTTCCATTATTTCTCAAATAGAAATAATTAACATGATTCTACATTAATTCATGAATTTGTAAAGGAATCTGTATTTTATTTATTCCTAGTCTTTTTAATCAGCTACTACTTCTGAACATTGATCCTTAAAATGAAATAAATTATTTTAATATGTGTAATATTACAAGCTATGCATTTCCTTACAAAGAGAAAAAAAAACCTTATTAGCTACTAAAATTTTATGCATGTAGGAGTCCACAACATTTTTCTAGGCTGAATTCAATTCCAATTCCCAGCCTTCACATTAAAAACTACACAAACTGCTCCATATAAACCGTTTTTAATATTTTATTATAGCTTTTAAATTTACTATCCCTTCAGTAACTTATTCCCCTAGTTACAAACCTTAGGTCAAGAAATTCTTCCCCAAAGCTAATATAAATTTACTATTCCATTTTTCTAAGCATTCTAAAAAGACTTCTTAAATCTTCCCCACCTACATCCTTACTCTCTCTTCTTTTCCCAACGATAATTGCTTTACATTCTCCATGTTTTCTACTGGCAACATTTAGTATACAATAGCTGATGTGTGCTACTTTAAATGAGTCTAGCATATTTGCTAAGATCATCAGCATTAAGATCCGACATTTGGATTTGGCTTGATCCTTATTGCAAGTTTTATTTTAATTATTTAACCTCTGCCAACTTCAACATTATAATCTAATATAAGAATAATAGCATTGGGGCCGGAGGGTTAGCTCAGTGGTTCTGGCGCCTGCCTCGCAAGCGTAAGGATCTGAGTTTGATCCCCGGTTACCACATATAATGCTGGGCATGGTGGCTCATGCCTGTAATCCCAGCACTCGGGAGGCAGAGACAGGAGGATTGCTGAGTTCGCGGTGGATTGCCTGGGCACCATAGTGAGCTCAGGGCCAGCCTGAACTACAAAGCAAGACCCTGTCTCCAAAAAGCAAAAAAAAAAAAAAAAAAAGAATAATAGCATTGTCCACTCTATAAGCTTACCATGAAGACTATATGATATAGAATTGGGGTTAGCCAATACTAAGAGCTGCATACTGTTATTACAATTTGTTATAGCACTTAAGGTATTTTTCTTGTAAAAAATTAGTATTAGGAAAACAAAAAAAGATGAGAGGGAGGTCAGAAAATTTGAATGATACTTGATGGGTGAACTCAAGAATCGATACTTTGAAAACACAGTCACTCAGGGCCACAGCTGAGGGGTTCAGTGTTACCACATGAACAGAATGCTGCCAAGATTTGTTCTCTCTCTCTCTCTCTCTCTCTCTCTCTCTCTCTCTCTCTCTCTCTCTCTCTCTCAATCTCCATAACAAGCCCCAAATGGCTAAGAGAGAGCATCTGATGGCTCAGCATGATTCAGAATATTTCAACTGTTCAGAAGCCTACAGATATTGCTAATAAGGACCCATGCCTTTGTATGAAGTTTTAATAAAGGGGGTGTTGGATTAGATGAATAAGAGATTATATTGTGTTTGTCTTGCTGGACCTGGAGTGGATGGTAAGTGTTCTCATCACAAAAATGATAACCATGTGAGGAAATGCACATATTGATTATATATATATATATATATATATGTATGTATGTATGTATGTATGTATTAAAAACCAGGTTGTATAAGATAAATACATACAATTTTACTTATCATTCTAAAATAATAATATTGTAAAATGAAAAAATAAGAAATTATTGTGTAGTCATCACATCTGGTGTTGGTTTTTGTGCTCCCATTGATAGGGCTACTGTTCCCTCCAGCAGCTACTGCTAATCTTACAGCTTCTTAAACTACTGTTGTCAGAGCTGTTGTTACTACTCTACATCTTTTACTATTTTCAGCAAACCACTCCAGCTCTGGCTCTAGAACCAGTGAAAATACAGATAGCAAGTGTAACAAAACTCCTTCCCCCACCAATCAGACCAAATTGGAAATAGTTATTGCTGCCCTTTTTAATAGCTACAGAAAAGAAAAAAGTTGTATTAAGAGACATTTATTTATAGAGTTAACTCTATCAACTCGTAATCCTATTCAGACACAGAATGAGGTTAACTTTGGAAATCTCTCAACAAACATGAAAGTGTTTAAAAATGATAAACAGATTTCAGAGACTTTGTTATGCTCTCTAACTTGCACATTATTTCCTACCTGACCTCACTCACTCTATGATAAATTTATACATTATTCTTACTTCTTCTTGGCAATGCACTGAAAAATATGTTTATAAAATGAGATTCAATTAAGAGATTTGAACTAGCCAGTTTTGATTAAATTTTTACTTAAATTATTATTTACTTGAGTAAGTAAATTGCCATGGTTATTGTACATTGTTGAGTAAATATTGCCAAATATATTAAGTCTTTCAAAGTAAACAACATATCTTATAATTGGGTAGTATGAGTTTAGCACACAAGGCCTAACATCATTTTTATTATTCTACCTATTGAAAAGCAACATGCTCATACACCAAGGAAAAATAAACCAAATTTTAAAAGGGTATTGAAAAATATGATATACATGACTGAGTACCTTTATTTTGATTGTTTAATCTTATCTACTAAACACTGTAGCAAAACAGAAATAAAAAGTTAGCAGGTGAACAGAAAGTTATGTACAGTTGACCATACAATTTGAAAGTTTTATCATTTCAAAATGTATGTGTTGGAAAATTAATCATCACTCCAACAATGTTGAGAGATAGGGACTAATGGAAGGCATTTAGATCACAAGTGCCCTAGCTGACAGGAACGGACTTGCTCTCTTCTACTCTTCTGCCATGTGTGCAATAATGCTCCCCCTCCTGGGGAATGTAGTGTTGATGATGCTATTCTGGAAGCAGAGGATGTGCCCTCCCTGGACACAAAATCTGAAAGCGTCTTGATCTTAGACTTCCCAGCCTCCAAAAATATGAGAAAAAAGTCCATTATTCATAAATTACTAATTTGTGGCATTTTGTTACTGCAACACCAAGTGAACAAAGACACAAATAAGTATCAGTACAATAGAAAAATCATTGATCATGGACCCAAACAACCCTAGAATGAAATTCTAGCTCTGGCATTTACTTGTGATGAATTCAAGGACCAATTCCAAAATTTATTTGATCCTTAACTTCCTCATCTAAAGAAAAGCAAAATAGAATCTACTTCATTTGTTACTCTGAGAAGACAATGCATATTGAAAAGATGGTAAGGATCTAACATGGAACATAGTACACAATGAATGATTAGTTCTCTTCCTTCTCAAAAGGGGGAATGCTCATTTCAGTGGAAATCAATTCATTTTGCAATTGTCAAAGAGTTGAATAATATGTAGAATTTTTCCCTTATAGAAGCAAAAATTTCTTATGTTAAAAATACATACTTAGGCCGTGTTTCCAGCGGACTAAGGGACCAGAAGCGGGCGGACCGGACCCAGCAGCTGCGGGCCCACCTTGCCCGTTTTCCGGCAGACTGAGGGACCAGCAGCGGGGGGAATGGACCCAACAGCTCTGGGCCCCGCCGTGCCCTGTTTTCTGGGCAGACTGAGGGACCAGCAGCGGGCAGACCGGACCCTCAGCTGCGAGCCCGCCGTGCCCTGTTTTCCAGGCAGACTGAGGGAACAGCAGCGGGCGGACCAGACCCAGCAGCAGTGGGCCCACTGTGCCCTGTTTTTCCAGTGGACTGAGGGACCACCAGAGGGCGGACCAGACCCAACAGCTGCGGGCCTTCTGTGCCTTGATTTCCGGCAGACTGAGGGACCAGCAGCGGGCAGACTGGACCCAACAGCTGCGGGCCTGCCGTGCCCTGTTTCCCGGCAGACTGAGGGACCAGCGACGGGCAGAC
>PVIC010042714.1:0-15695 GCA_004025085.1 Thryonomys swinderianus
TTTTTTTTAATCTAACAGATCTATTTTTGTATTTGTGTATTGAAGTCCTTAAACATAATTTTGTTGGTGTTTATCAGGTCCTTTATGTCCACCAGTATTTGTTTTATGAAGCTGTGTGAAATGAGTGGTGCATACATATTTATATTTGTTATTTCTTCCTTTCAAATTATTCCCTTAGTGGATATATAGTGTTTTTCTCTTGTCCTTCTGCTCAGTTTTGGCCTGAAGTTCACTTTCTCTGAAAATAAGATAAGTACTCCTGCTTGCTTTCAGGCTTCTGTTGTATGGAATATTCTTTTCCATCCTCTCATTTTTTACGTTGTGAATTTTTTTTGATTAAATATTTTTTGGAATAGAGCACACTATGTGATTTCTTTGTTGATACATTCTGTCTTTTGATTTAGAAGTTGAGACCACTCACTTTGAGCATTATTACTGAAAAGTATGGACATGTTCCTGTTACTACATTATTTTATTTTTGGGGATTATTTTTCCCCTTCTTTCACTTAACTGTTTACTTGGCATAGTGTATTCATTATATTTGTTTTGTTTTGTTTTGTTTTTGGTGCTCCTGACTTAATCTCTAAGATACTCTTGAGAAATTTTTGGAAAGACAGGTAATAATAACGTTAATTTCAATGATTATTTTCCACTGTATAATTAATCATATTCAATAATATACTCAAAATTATAGTTGAAGAAACAAACTTACTAACATAGAATGCAGCTCTAGTGCAAAAGGTAGAAAACAGGCATAATGGGATCTGTTACAATTAGTGTGATGAAAATTGTTGTAGCTATGTTAACAATGGAGATACTACCTGATATTAGATTTTATTGATCTGAAAATAACATGTATGCTAAATGACATACAAAGAACGTGGTGTAGTGTGACAATGTGGGGTTTTTTTTTTGAGAATTTTGAAGTGTTAATATTTCTCTGACTATACTACATGCAAAATTGGGGATCCATTGAGTAAATTTAGAATCACAAAAGAAATTATTAGTACATTTAAAAATTCAGTAAATCCTGAGAAAATGTAGTGATAGGAGAAAGCATGATTTTATGGTAAGGATGACTTTATTTTAGTAATAAATACAAGAAAAATGGTACAAATACTGGCTACAATTATATAAATTATGTTTGCCTAATTGCTACACTTATGATTGCCAGAAAAAAAGCCAAAGCCTTCAATTTATGGGCATTCTTATGGTGTCTTGAAATTCACGAATGGTTTACTATTTGAACAATACATATTAATTCAATAGTTATTACTTAAATATACACCTACTACAAGAACTTTTTTTTTTTTTTTTGAGACAAGGTCTCGCTTTGTAGTTCAGGTTGGCTCTGAGCTCAATATGTAGTCCAGGCAAGCCTCGAACTCAGCAATCCTCCTGCCTCTGCCTCCTGAGTGCTGGGATGACAGGCGTGAGCCACCACGCCCGGCACTGTGGTCCGTGGTATTGATTGCTGGTGGGCGTGAATCTCCATGTCCAGCATTGTATGTGGTTACCAGGAATCGAACTCAGGACCTTGCAATTGTGAGGCAGGCGCTGGAATCACTGAGCTAACCCTCTGGCCCACCACAAGAACTTTTACAAGATGAAACGATTTTTGCAGCACAGTTAGAACCAAATGTATTTTACCAATACAAGCAAAGATGAAGAAAAACCACAGTGAAATAAAAAAAAAACTTTAAAGACCCTTCTGTTGTAAAATTTGTTAAATGTGCTGATAAAAGAACTGTTTGTATGTAACTGACTTGTAAAACTCATTCATGATCAAAAGCTTGTACATGGATCAAAGGAAAATCTGGAAACATAAAATGATCTTGTCTTTTATTATGATAATGCAAAGAAAGATGCTGATTTAGCAAACCAGATGTCATCATATTACAATTCCTTAAAGGAAATATTAAAATGACATAAAGTATTCTAGTAGAACTAATTTGAGGTATAGCAGTTATGAATATATATTACAGTAGTACCTTGGTTTACAAATGTTTCTGTTTGCAAACAATGCAGTTTACTAACAAATACATCTGGCAAAATTTTACTGTTGCTTGCAAACTGCATTGGGTAATAAATTACCATGGAATCTTCCACACACAAACCAAGTGAAGCCTTCTTCTTCAAACTTGCAAAGCATTTAAGTTCATAAGCTGAGGTACCACTGTACTTACAACAGCGATAGGGTACTTATGATTTCCATGTTAAAATCTGGAGGATTTATTATGGATAAATTGTTAACCCATGAAGAAATGTCATGGGTGCAGATTAGTCATTCAGTTTATAGAAGCTTATTCAGAAACCACAAACAATGTACATAATATCATCAAATAATTTCCGAGCAAAAGCATCCTGCCTTGGTTGTACCAAGAAAACATGTTATAACATTTTGTGTGCTCTGCACATATCAATCACCTTGATGAATAAAATATTTTAAAGAAATTCATAAATATAAATAAACTTTAACATGTCCCACTGGTTTGTACAGGTATGACTGTACTAGGCAGCTTGTGTCATCCATGGTTCAAATTGATCTAATTGCTTTTACTGGTCATTTTACCATAACAACAACCCATCTGATTGGACAATCTTGCATGTACCACCAGTGATTCAAATCACCCAGTAGTAACACATGAATTATAGACACATCATGAACATATTATTTTAATGAAATAAACAAATTTATTAATAGAATAACTTTAATTGGTATGAATAGTATTAATGTTTATATTTGTTGGTAGTTATTAATATTCAAGCAACTAACTAGATTTAGTGCACTTAAAGGCTTTTTAAATTAATTTTATTAGTAAAAAGACCAATAAAAATAACTAAGTCAGTTTGTACAACTGGTGGTACATGCTGCCCCACGGGACAGTCATGCATGGTCCACTGGTGATTCAAGATGAATGTTTCAAACCCCTGGTAAGTTTTTATTCTCTTTCTCACATATACTGATGTCAGATGAAAGGGATAAAAGAAAAAAGAGAAGATAAAGTGAAAAAGAGTAAGATGGAAAGAAGAAAAGAAGAAAAAAAGAAAGAAATCCAAACCTCCAAACATCCACATAGCTGGTAGAATACAAAATGTAACTGACCTCACAGTCCTAGTTACACTGAGGTGTGAGTTTAATTGCAGATCTTTGAACAGATCACCACTCATATGATTTGCTCAATTACCTGCCTATCAGCAAGGAGGCTTATCAACCCAGATGGTCCACTAGGCCTGCCTCTTGGCTGCAAGCCATGCTCTGGGAACCATTAACTATACGTCTTTCTCTCAATGGCAACATCTGACTACCTCAATTAATTTGGGGAGGAGAGTATAATGAAATTGGTCTAACATGCAGTTCTTGGTAACAAATGCCAGTGATGTGACAATGTAGAGCAAGTAGATACTGGTATACAGTAAAAACCAAATAATAACAATTATGATTTCACTGGGCATGACACAGAAATTTAGAAACAATAACACAGTTAAATTATAAATTGGAGGGCCAGAGGGTTAGCTCAGTGGTTTCGGCGCCTGCCTCGCAAGTGCAAGGTCCTGAGTTCGATCCCTGGTAACCACATACAATGCTGGGCGTGCAGACTCATGCCCACCAGCAATCAACACCGCATACCACAGTGCTGGGCATGGTGGCTTATGCCTGTAATCCCAGCACTCAGGAGGCAGAGACAGGAGGATTGCTGAATTCGAGGCTTGCCTGGACTACATATTGAGCTCAGAGCCAGCCTGAACTACAAAGCAAGACCCTATCTCAAAAAGGAAAAAAAAATTATAAATTGGATATGACACATAAGAGCCAATAAAAACTACCACTGTACCAGCTTTAATAATGGAATTGAGATCTACTATAATATTATGGACACAAAGACAAACCAAATATTAATATACAGCAAATATCTAGTAAATGCAGCAACTGTACCTCCTTGATCATAGAAAAGAATTCAACAATTAAATATTCAAAAATTAAGAGGGGTGGGGATTTAGCTCAGTGGTTCTGGCACTCAGGAGCTAGAGGCAGGAAATTGCTGTGAGTTCGAGGCTTGCCTGGGCTACATAGTGAGCTCAGGCCAGCCTGAACTACAAAATGAGACCCTGACTCAACAATAACCACAACAAAAAACAAAACAAAAAAGCAAAAAACAAAATAAAAATAGCTTTAAAGTAATCCTAAATGCAGAGAGTGGGAACTAGAAAAATTAAAACAATTTTGGAAATAAAGCAAAGAAAGATGAGGAGCAGGAGGGGAGAGAAGCGAGATAAATGACTAATTAAAGAGTAACAGAAAAAATAGAATTAGGTAAAAGTAGCAGAAAATATCAAAAGAGAAAAATGAAAGACACATCAAAAAAGAGTAAAACAAAGGGAAAAGAAAACCCTTCAAAACCCCTGAAACCAATAAAGAAAAAAAGGAAATGAGTCCAAAATATCTCACTGTGGGTTGGGGGTCTAGTTTAGTGGTTCTGACGCCTGCCTGACAAGCACAAGGTCCCGAGTTCCATCCCCGGTACCAAAAAATGAAAAAATAAATAAAAACATAAAGTATCTCTCTGTGTGTTTGAACGAGTGGTTTCTTTCTGAGTCCCATAGTATCGCACTCCAGCAGATAGAGGAGAGAACCGTTAGAACTACTCCCTTAGAGCCCTAAAGCCCTATTTTATTTCTGTGTTCACCTCTTTATGTACAGGTGGTGAGCCCTGCTCCAGCTGTCCTGGACAAGGCCAGAGCGTGGTGTGGTGTCCGCCTCAGGTTTGTATTACTCCAGCTGCCGCCAGGGTCATGGTCCTCCATAGTCTCCAAGCTCCTCTGTCTGCCAAGCTTCACAGCCTGTGGGCTTTCAATCTACTCCCCTCGGCACCCCAGCCATGGCAATGCAAGCCGACGTGCATCCTTCATCGTACTGGCAGTCGGACTGGCAGTCGGGGAAAGCGAACAGATCACTGAGCTCGGCGTTACATGTAGGCAGTGGGGCCCTCGGACTCAGTTCCCTCCAGAAAGCAGCTTGGCCGCTCATGCCATGTCTTTGCTGGCCTGAACTCACCGCGGTTTAAACAGCTCAGGTCATCGGACTACACCTCCCTGTCCCGCGAGTGCTTCCTGGGGCCATCTCCCTTCCCGTCCCTGTGGTAGGGTGTCTTCAGGAATCCTAAAATAAGTTTCTTTGGCTCCTGATTCCTTGAGTAGTCTTGTCTTAGACAATGCCCTTCCCAAATCGGCTCCTGCTTAATCATTCTCAGAGTGAAGCTTTCAGGGTCAAAGTCCACGTTGTACGCACTGCTGATGATAACTATGGGCTTTCCTCAGGACTGGCGCTCCGGCCGGGTCCGCTTGTTCTCTCTGGGGCTGCCAGTCTCTGGCTTTACCTTCTGGAAGAGTCCACCTTTCCCCGAAGCCAGGGTTAGCTGAGCGTCCTGTTTCCTTGTTTTTCCTCTACATTGTGTTCGGTTTCTCTGTAATTTCTAAATTTTGTCAGCAGCTCTTTCTTGAGCTTTTCTTCATCTCTTCACTTAGTTGTCCTTTGCTAAATATTTAGAGTCCAGGTCCTAAAGAGTCAAAGCCATATTGCCATATGTTATACTGCCAAGTTTACAGAGCTTTATTTCTTTTGATTAATGTTTCATATATATATACATATATATGCATGTATATATATACTTCATACATGTTTCATGTACACATATATGAAATAAACATCTTATACAAATTTATATCATATATTGATATATCTTATACATAGAAGATACATATTTTTGTTTTCATTACTTCTGTGATTCTATACACAGTGTGCATCTCATAAACAAATTAATGGCATAGCAATCATAAATCATATCGAAGTAGGTTTTCTACTACCATTTAACAGACATTTAAAAATATTTTGGTTTTAACCTACTATCTTAATATTTGTTTTTATATATAGGTTGCTTTTTTTCTTGTATTCTAGATAAAGTATGCTTTTAAAAATTTCTTTTCTCTTCTCTATTAGTTTATTGATCATACATTTTCTACCTTTTCATCAATATTAAGAACTCAGTGGTCCAATACAGTAAATGTGAGTCTTGTATGGCTGTTTAAATCCATTTTAAATTATATCAAAGTAGAAATTCAATTTTTAGACTGTATTCACCACATTTCCAGGGCTCAGTTGCCACATGGCAATTAATTCTTATGCAACGCTGCCTAGATTATGCAATATATCTATAAGGGCAGGAATTTCTGTTCAACTCTATTGTTTGAGGTTTTTTTTTTTTTTTTTTTTGAGACAGGGTCTCGCTTTGTAGTTCAGGCTGGCCCTGAGCTCACTATGTAGCCCAGGTGAGCCTGGAACTCAGCAAACCTCCTGCCTCTGCCTCCTGAGTGCTGGGATGACAGGCATGAGCCACCACGCCTGGCACTGTGGTATGCGGTATTGATTGTTGGTGGGTGTGAGTCTCCACACCCAGCATTGTATGTGGCTACCGGGGATCGAACTCAGGACCTTGCGCTTGCGAGGCAGCACCGGAACCACTGAGCTAACCCTCCGGCCCTGTTTGAGGTGTTTTTAACACGCATTCTTAACTTGTTGCAGTTTTCCCTAAACTAGTACTGCTTTAATTTCCTGGACAATATAAGAACACTATAAAATTTACCTCTATTTAAATCCTTCCTATGTTTTGACATATTGTTTCACAAAATTTAATCATTTAAATATTTTGCCTTCATAGACCATTGTTTTTTAAGTTTTAAATTACCAAATTTATTCCTGAAAGAATTGAAAGCCTCATACAACAGTAATATATGTGCACCCATGTTTATAGCAGCTCAGTTTGTCATAGCTAAATACTGGAAATGGCTCAAGTGCCTATCAATGGATAGGAGGCTGGATAAAGACAGGGTTTTGATGGAGTATTACCTAGCCATAAACAATGATAAATTAGAGACATTTATAGCTAACTGGATGCACCTTGAGGCCATATTCATAAGTGTAATAAATGGACTCACATGTGTAAATACTGTAGTGTTTCTATACTGTAAGAAACTAAAGTGTAAATGAGGTCCAAAAAAGTATAGGTATTGTGAAAATGAAAGAAAATGTTCAAAAGGAAATTATAACAGTGTGGGGTGGGGGAAAGAAAAAAGTTGATGGTGGAAAGGAAAAAAATAAACCTTATGTATAATAAAGGTTGCAAATAAAGCTTATGTATAATAAGGGTGTGGAGGTTGTAGGGAGGGCACAGGAATGGAAGAAAATAAGAATCAAGATATATCATGTACAGGTACAAATTTACAGATGAGTAATGTGATTGTAATGTATTCCTAAAATGTACCAAAAAATCTATATACTACTTTCAAATATTCTTTTAATTTTTTTTGCCCCCTCCCCAGATAAAACTCAGAATCTTGCTTACAAGGCAGGTGCTGGAACCATGCAGCTAAATATCCAGTCCTACTTTTCAAATATTTTCTCATCCCTTTTGGCAAATAACCTTTTTCATAGTAATTTGTAAAATTTCATCTGAATATTTACAATATTTGCATATTTTTTCATCATCTCTTCCATAGTCACCTCTGGACTGTTTAATAAGCTACCTGACATCCTAATAGATTAGGACAACAAACAATCCTCATTTTAGTTATCCTGTGACTCATGTGGGTAGTTTGTTGGTACACATGCCAGTGAAATAGCTGGTGTGTAGACCCGGCGCTTGAGGATTTACTTTCTTTAGACACATTCCAGTGGCTGTCAAGTTGGTGGTTGTTGGAAACACATTCAGAGCTATGGGGAAGGAAACCTTGGCATCTGATCCCAGTGTCCTATCACTGGTTTGCTTTCTCTTTCCCTGATAGAGTAGCTATTTTCCAACCGGTCTTGTTCCAAGACTATGGCTACAAACTTAAGTTTCATGACCTAGCCTCACAAGTCATATGAAATCCTAACTTGGGACCAGAGATTTAGCTCACTGGTTCTGGCACCTGCTTCGTAAGTGCAAGGCTCTGAGTTCAATCATCAATACCAAAAAATTAAAAAAAAATAAAATCCTAACATGCAATCATAAATCCTCTCAAAGTAGTCGTGATAATTAGCCTCTGATAATTTAATCAAATATTTAAATAATAATAACCTGGTATTCTAGAAAACTTAAAAATGGTTTAAGAAATTAACTTCCCTTGAAGCAGAATTAATCATGTTTAAAGCTTGGGGAGATTTTGGAGAATGACCTTGAAATCATTGGATATTACACCCTATATAGTATTGATTGAAGTGCAATTTAAAGTCATGTACCTTTGTCTGTATGTACCATCTTTCCATAATGAACAGGATCATATGAACCACAACCAGGTAGTTATACAAATAGACATTTGAAAGAAAAAATAAAGGTACATAAGAACAAATTATTTTCTATTTTTAAAAATCACCTAAATCATGTGTCTTTTTTTTAAATGTAAAAATTACTGTTAGTTCTCTCATTCTATATAAAAGACCAATGTCAATATTCTTTATGTGCTAGTGGTTATTTAGAGTGTGTTGTGTAACACCATATCCTTCAGGCTGAGGACAATACCTGACACGTTTGTGAAATGCTGAAGTTTTTGAAATATCTCCTATGAGGTGTGATCCCAATGCACCATTACCCAGACAACATTAAACAGTATGTCCTTATATTAGCTGCCTTCTTTCACTCATCATAGTTACTTTGACATAGAGGATATCACTGCATCACTAATCCATTCCTTTTTTTTCTTTGCTAGGCAGTATTTGCTGATATACCATTATGTTTAGGTATTGTCTATTAGTAGTCTCCACTTTTTAATATTACACATAACACTGTATAAACTCTACCGAAAAGTTTTTGAGCACACTCAAGATTTCATTTCCTTTGAAATATCTAGAAGTGGAGTGATGAGATGTCCCTGTTATATGTTTATCATATGACTGAACCAGTCTTCACATGTGGTCCTCATTCTTGGGAGAGTCTATGCTATCGTGACCACAGCAATGCTGATCATGAACATGGTTTTGTATTCTATTTCTCCTAGTGACTGCACAGTGATGTTGTGATTGTGTCTTTATTTTACATTTCCATAATGATTA
The DNA here is from genome assembly GCA_004025085.1 of Thryonomys swinderianus. Classification (NCBI taxonomy): domain Eukaryota; kingdom Metazoa; phylum Chordata; class Mammalia; order Rodentia; family Thryonomyidae; genus Thryonomys; species Thryonomys swinderianus. The sequence goes on from PVIC010042714.1 coordinate 9,086, forward strand.
ACAGTGCTAAGTATTTTTTCACATTTTTTAACCTAAATATATTATTTTTGGTAGTAATATATCTATTATGATTTTTATAGTAATATATCTATAATAGACATAATATATCTATTATGACTTTTGTTTGTGCATTTTTAATCATTGCCTAGGCTGACTCTGGTGTCAGCAGCATAAGGTGAAAGTGTTCATCTTCAATTTTTTTGGATGAAGGTAAAAATGTTAGTTCTTCTTTAAATACTTGATACCATATACCAGTAAAGCTATGTGACCTAAATTTTGCTTTGTTTTTAACTAGAAACTTACAATTTGTTGGTACAGTTGTGTTCACGTTATCTATTTCTTTTTGAGTGAATATGTTTTTAAAGACAGTTATGGTTTTTTATCTCAGGAATCGTGTTCATTGCCATAGATTTTTTCAAGTTATTTGCCTATGACCTTTTAAATATCTGTAGAATCTATAGTGATCTTATTCTTATCAGTGCCAGTATTAGTAGAGAAGATTGTGATGTTTTTCCTTTTTCCACTTCGTCTTCATAGACCAGTGACAGCAGCTTTAGAGCTTGCAGTGGTACGAACAGCTCACTGTGGCATGCGTGCCGCGTTCTCCACCACTGCCAAAGAGGCTTATTTTTATCAGTATTCTGAAAGAACCAGTTTTTAAATTTATCAATTTTTTTCTATTTTTATTTTTCTCTTTCGGTGTTTGTGTCTTGTTATTGCTTTCTTCTTATGTTGGGCTTTATTTCCTCTTCTTTTTCTAGTCTCGTAAGATAGGTTTTGAGGTCACTGATGTGAGCTTTTGTCTTTTCTAATGCAGATACTTAATAATAACAATTTTCACCTAAACACTACTAAGTTCATGGGGTGAATCACACCTAATTATAATGTACAATCATTGATAATTGCCGAATTTGATTTGTTCATAGTATATTAAGGAGTTTTGCATCTATAGGGTACGATCGAAATCTATGGTGGATGTTTACATTTTAGAAATTTATTACATTAAAAGACACTTGCCATTAACACACTGAAAGTATGTACCCTTGCATCTTACTCTCATGTAGCGTCCTTGCTGCATCTTTCTAAAGCAGCTCTGAAAGTCTTCTTTCATGACTATCTTTAGAAAGTGTAAGTGAAATCACAGTGCACCTTTCTGCGGAGCCGCACCAGACAAGAGGGCAGGCTCCTAAGATATTGCAGTGTCCTCCTCCATCTTATTTTCAGGTTCTGCAGCGTGTGACTTCACCAAAGTCAAATGACCATGAAAAGTAAATATTCAGAATTAATTTAGGATTTCTGAGTAGCCAGGCTACCACAACTATAGACATTTAGGAAAGAGGAATTCCGAACTGCTTCAGAAAATGTCGGGCGAACAGGGGAAAAGGGTGTGAGGAAGGGGGAGTATTTTGAAAGGGATTAATGACAATGCATCTTTTACTGTAATAAATTATTTTAAAAATAGTATTCATATTTTTATAATACATGATGAACATATACCACTATCCGTTCACTGTACTTAACTGCAAATCTGAAAGTAAATTTTCCTCCCTGGAATTTTTCTTCATTTGTGGATTTAGACATATGTATATAATATTTATGATCATCATTCTCTCACATAATATCTCAAATTGCTTTTCTACCTTTCCAGTTGCTGATATTTTAAGCATATCTTTTTAAATTAAACCAATTAATAATTGGGAAGTTCGAATTGTTTTCTACTTTTATGCCTCAATCCTGGCCGTAGTCCAAATTGAGTAATAACCTTAATACTATCAAACCTCTCCTCTGCAATTTCAATGAGAATGAAATGTTGTTTTCTGTTTTTCTTGTTAAATTATTTTCTTGGGAGTTTCTGGAAGGAAGTAATGATTCCTATCCTGTATGCAAAGTGACATTTCACTTCTGTGTTGAAACAATGTAATCCATTCAATGCTGAAAAATGAGAACCTTCTCATTCTGCCAAGAAAAGAGAAGAATGTGGATTATTTTACTACCATCAACTGTGCAGATAACGTCAGAGCATCTGAGGTCTAAATGTGAGAAGCATTTCAGAAAAATGAAAGTCGTTGGGTTTGCCTAATAGAAATGGCATTACCTACCCTTTTTTTTCCTTTTCCCAGTGAAGATGGTAATCCGTTTCTCTGGTAAAGTGCGTTGACTGACATATTTCAGTTTTACTTTTGCTTAATGCTTCATGAGGGAGGCATTAAAATCGCAGTGAGTACTTTTAATCTACTCTCTGTCTTTCCCACATACAACACTGGGAGCTGTATCACAACAGGCAATTTCAAAAAAATGTTTGTAACTGTCCAATTCTAAAGATATGAATGTCATTTCTGCTACTTTGCCAGATTAAATGACCCCAATTCAAAAGATTCTAGTGTGCTTTCAACATTACTAAACTGGGAGAACTTTTAAAGTAAGGTTTATTCAGGCATAATTTACGTATAATGTAATTCACCCATTTTATTATACTGTCTTGTGAGTTTTGACAAATGCACATAGTTGTGTAAACATCATTACACAAAAAGTGAAGAATAGTTTAATCACACAAAAAAATATTTCCTGTGCCTTTTGTAGTCAGTCTTTGAATTCACTTCCAGCTCCTGCTAAGCACGAATCTGATTTTTATCCGTGTGTGTTAGCTTTTTTGTTAATATTATATAAATAGTAGCATATAATATGTAGCACACTAAGCCTTGCATCCTTCACTTAAAATAATATTTTGATCTTCTCCCAGTGTACTGTATCAGGGCTATAGTTTATTCTATTTAGCTCAGTGTTTAAGTGACTGAATCATCAGCTATATCATGTACTCGTTCTTTTCAAGCTGATTTGTAAGTACAACATCTAGAAATACTTTCAAATGTTTAAGCATATTTGTTTCAATGGGAATTCACCTAGAGAATAAACTTTATAAAATTTTTTTAAATATTTAATTTAATTAGCTGAAGAAATTTAATTTGAAGATTCTCAGTTTATTTATTCTGTGCTTTCCCAGGTTAAATAATACCTTGTCCATTTAGACTAACGAAAAGTTAATATGTAAAAGGTTATAGGAATATGTATTTTATATTCAGTGTATAAAAAGCCTCTCAGGAATTGCTATGTGCCCTGTATAACTTCAATAAAAATTTAGGTGACATGATTAAAAATTAAACATTTATCAGAGTAGTTACTGCTAAGTTTCAGAGATATTTATCATCTTTATGAAATATTTCCCTATTTTCATTCTTTATTTCATATCATTCAGTTATAAGAGAGTGCAAAATCTATCATACAATGATATTTAAGCAAACTTAAGTTTTGCCATATCATTTGACAGTAGAATTTCAATTATAATAATGTACATTTATAATTTTTAGTTTTAAAAATGATTTCATCACATTATGAGATATGAATTATATTTCACCCTTATGAATTATGAGGTTTAAGTATATTAATTAGATTTTTTGCACTTTATACTAGAACTGAAATGATGCATTCTTACATTTCAATAGAATTTAGAACTCATGCTTTCTGAGTTGTGGGACTAATTATAAGATTATAAAGTGTAGTTTTTTTCTGCTTAGAAGCAGAAGCTTACCATTTAAGTGAAAAGCTTACAGAGCTCAAGCAGAGAAAGATAGGATATTTTAAAAGAAAATCCATAAAAGAATTTTCCCTAGGATATTTTAAAAGGAAATCTATAAAAGAATTTTCCCACCATGATGAGATAGACAGAAAAACAAAAACCCTTTGAGTGGTCCCATCCCACTGTAGTATCAAACCATTTTGCAAAAGCATCTTTTGCTTTTTGTCCCTTTGCTGACAACCCGTGTGTATTTTATTTGTATGCAAGTGAATGGCAGTTTATTGTGTCCCAGAGGATAGGGTATTAATGATCATTTGCGTCCTGCTGTGGGGCCTGTCATAATTTTGTAGTCAGAAGAGTGACAGAAGTAGTGGCCAATCAGTATGCTAATATCACTTGAGAATGAGTAGTTATCCATTTTAACCAAGGTTTTCTGCCAAATCCTTAGGTAATTTTCATTTAAAAATGCAATTTTTGATAGTATTGCAAATTGCTAGATGGAACCAGTTGAAGAAACCATATATTTCTTTTGTGTGGCAGTCAGACTTGTGTCTCAGCAGGTGTCTCCTCAGAAAAAAAGAAAGACTTCTAATCTGAAAGCCCATTTTGGTCAGCTAGAATCAATCGCTAAAACATTCAGCAATTTGTTATATCAATATCTTAACATGGAGAATTCTATGCAGCCTACAAAAATTAAATCTATCATCTGACAAGTAAATAGAAGACAAGCTCTTTAAAGTGATACTTGAAAGTCAAATGTAAAACATCCTGGAGACTTATACGGTGTGATGTCATTCATTTTTTTCTTTGCTGTTCTATTTGTTTCTTCAATTTTAATGCATTTTTTTGAAGAAAAAGATGTTTCTAAAACAATAGCTTGCCATACTAGTATATAAATGTTCAAATTATTTAGTAGCTATTTGATTACACATAGCATATAAAGGTCTACTCTTGACCAAGAGAAAAATAAGAATTTCTTATAATGATTTCTGGGTGTTTGTATAGCACATGAACACATGATTACAGAGGGGATTAGTGGATTAAGGTATCGACAGTTGGTGGCCTTAAGGGTACAGATAAAAAAGAATTCCACTTTCTTTCCATAAAATCACATTTTATTCCTACTCATGCACAAGCAGTGCCAGCAATGTAAACTATAAACAGAATGGTTTTTGCAAATACTGTTGTCACTTAAATATGTTTGTCATTGAAAACAAAACAATAATAAAACAATAGCAATTTCACATATACCTTTATCTGTGTGAAATACTAGCTAATGTAATTTAATCTCACAAATGTGTTTGGGGAACGCTGTCTGCTCCCTGAGGCTGAAGAAAAAGTTCCTTTCAATATAGTAAGATTTTAGCTCAGTTATTTTAAAATATAAGCTTGTTACACTATAGCGATGATCAACATTTTTGTCAGAAAACTATTCCATTTATTTTGGTAAAAATTAACTCCATATTATATCGAATAAAATTATATTTTTAGAAAAACAAGAACAAACCTTGTTTGCTGCCTGCTGCTTTTTTATATATGCAAATCTTTATATGTTGCAGAACAACCTATCTGGCTTCCACAATCCCATAAACATTTTACTATCTTATGAGATGATAGTAATAAAACTGATTGATGATTTTTTAAAATTGCCTATTAGAAGTACACTATTTTGTGATTAAGTGCTTAGAAGTGGTTCAATTCCAAGTCAGGAGATTACAAGATAAGCATTGACATGAATGTCAAAAGTCTTGTTTAGTCTACTACTTGAATTCCCTTGTATATTTATTTTAAGTAGTTTTTTTTCCAGTTTATAGAGATTTTTGCATTTCAATCACTTACAAACATATCTAAAATACTGCTGGTTTGGCTTGGGGCAGGGAAATAGCTTGAAGCTGCACACACACATAGTCACAGGGGTGAAGAGCTATAATTATATTGGAGTGCATCCAAGAAATCAGCTATTCTATTTATACTTACTGCCTCTTCAAATTTATATGCACCTCAAGCAAACACACTGGAAATTGATTTTAATACTAAAAATTGTTGACCTTGATAGTGTCCTGAACTGACCACTTTTGTGATGCTCTTATCTTATAAAAATTAAGCTAACTATTCATAATAGCAAATTAGCTGTGATTTTCAATCATAATTTTTATCTTAAAATTTAGAAAAACTATGGGCTTAGCATGGTAAATGCAATCATAAAAATATAAAAATAAAGTCTTGATTCAGAAGTCCATTAAAACGAGAGTGGACTGCCATGAATGGCAATTAAGAACAAACAGCTGAAGTATCTTTTAAATGAGCCTGGAAACACAGTTGGCTTACATCCAAGAATCCACTCTAAATTTGATGTGGCAGTGTATGAACGAAGACAAATTCTATGCTATGCCAATTTTAAGTGGTAATGAAAAGAATGCTATATTTATTTAAAACTTGCTAAGGTCTGATATCGCTCATAAGCCTCTGAGATATTTCAATGATTACTTTCCTTTCAATTTACAATAAAAAGAACTAGGTTCTGAGTTATGATTAAAACTAAGAGTATTAAACCTTATGTAATACATATTTATAATATATATCAATATTTAAGGTATATTGATTTTTAACACGCTGTATGTCATGGTTTCTTGGTTTTATCACTTGAAAATTATATCCTATTGTATCCTCAAATCAATTTCCTTGGCGTTTACCTTTGGATTTTCTTTCGTAAAAAAAAAAATGTACCTCCAAATTTTTTCTTCCAAGTCATGTGTTCCCATTCACACACTACATTGCAAACACTAGAGAAAGAGGCATAGGAAGAGAAACAAACCAGGTGATAGGTCAAAAGGATTCCTGATAGCTGATTTCTGATTCATTCTCTTTCAACAAGTGTGGTTACTGGGTTTTGTGGCCAAACCTTTCTCCAGGTGCTTCCACTTATTCTCTCTCTCTCTCTCTCTCTCTCTCTCTCTCTCTCTCTCTCTCTCTCTCTCTCTCTCTCTCTCTCTCTCCCTCTCCCTCTCCCTCTCCCTCTCCCTCTCCCTCTCCCTC
>PVIC010042715.1:0-15705 GCA_004025085.1 Thryonomys swinderianus
TTCATATTCTCTTTCATTATTTTGTTCATGTCTTGAAGATTTTCTGTCTTTTTTTTTTTTTGTGGTACAGGGGATCAAACTTGGGCCCTTGTGCTTCCAAGGTAGGTGTGGTACCACTTGAGCTAAATCCCCAGCCCTTGAAGATTTTTTTTTAAGATCAGAAAGCTTTCTTGTAAAACTTCATTAATTATTTGTCTAGTGTAGCAACTGGTGTTCTGTATTAGGAATTCCTATTACTAAGTGTGGAGATTGACTCCCAAAAGCCATTTGTTTTATAGGGAGGGCCCAAAAGAAAACTTAAAATACTAAGTAATAACCATTGCCCTCCTTTTCTATTACTGATGTTGGTCTAATGCTTGCCTTTTCTTTTTTAATTCTTTTAGACGTTAAAATACTTATCAAAAACTCCATGCAGACACCAGAGTCCTGAGATTGTCAGAGAATTCCTCACAGCAATGAAAAGCCACAAACTGACCAAGTAAGTGAAGAGTACCTTAAGTAGGAAGAGAGCAGCACATAATGTATAAGCTGCTCTCAGGAGCTGTGCATGTATAATCCCTGGGCTTTGAAATCGTAAAGAGCACATGGTTTGCTTTTAAGGTAGAGTCATGATAATACAGAGAAGACAACTCAGACATTCAGTGTAGATAGAATGTGGTAGTTTGCTTTATTTTTGTTGTTTGCTCTGGTTTTGTTTGCAGTTCTGGGGATTGAACCAGGACCTTTTCACTGAGCTACATCTCTAACCCCTTCTTATATTTTTAAAAGTTTTGAGACAGGGTCTCACTAAATTGTCCAGGGGCTCAAACTTGTGATCTTCCTGCCTCAGCCTCCCAGAGAGTCAATTATGGGTGAGTGCCAAGATGCTCAGCTTCATTTTTTTTTTTCTTTTTAAGTCTGGTTATACCTTTTTTTTTTTTTTTTTTGAGACAGGGTCTCACTTTGTAGTTCAGGCTGGATCTCAGCTCACTATGTAGCCCAGGCAAGCCTGGAACTCAGCAGTCCTCCTGCCTCTGCCTCCCGAGTGCTGGGATTACAAGGCGTGAGCTACCACGCCCAGCTGTTTTATAGTTTTTAATATATGAGTCTTTCATTTCTTTGGTTAAATTTATTTGTGTTTTGTTTTTGGTGCAATTGTGAATGAAATTGAAGTAGCCTCTAGAGTTGCCCCAAGAAGAGTGGAAGAACACTAGTGCAGGGTGTGATCACACACACCTGTAATTCCAGTACTCAGAAGCTGAGGCAGGAGGATTGCTGCAAGTTTAAGACTAGCCTGGGCTACACACTGACTTCATGGTCAGCGTGAACTGTACTAGCCTGAACTGAACTAGCGTTCACTAGGAGAACTAACTCGGAGTGCTGCTGCTCACGTTCACAATAGGCAGCAAGGAAAGAGAGATACTCTCCCTGTACCTATCGCGACTGGGGCCATTTTCTTTCGGTGTTTTTGGCAACAACCTAAACAGTTGAATCAGTGTCTGGGAATGTGTTAAGTCTCTGGGATTAAGCTTGCTGAGGAAAACCTGTAACTAATTTTGCATAGAGTGGTCAATATGGTGCAGGTTGAGGTGGGATACACCTATAATCCCAACACTCAGGAGGCTGAGAAAGGAGGATTGCCTTGAGTTTAAGGCCAGGCCAACTCCAAAGTGAGACTTTTTCTCAAAACACCCAAAACAGAAAGTACAGGTTGGAGCTTGGTGAGCTCAGAGAAAGCCTGAACTACTGGTTGTGCTGGTCACGAAGTACAGCGATTTACTGGTAAGCTTAAAGGGACATAGTTGACAAAATCGGTGAGCTAATCAATAGGGCTGTTCCCACCAAGGATTTCCTTTGTTAGCCCTCCCACAAGATGACTGTATTTCCTATTTCCCCTCTACCAATGACCACCTGATAAGTATGATAGATCAAACTGTTAGCCAATTACTAGAAGGCTTAGGTCCCCCGCCCGTGTGTAATCTGAAATGCCCTTAAAAGGGGCTGGTAGCCATTCTTCAGGGTCTCCAACCCAATATTGGTAGACCCACTGCATATGATAATAAAAGTGCCCTTGTTCATTACAGGCATGTTTTGGTCTTCCTCGGGATAGCATGATCCAGGCATTACATTTTAAAGAAACGGGGAGGGGTAACACCTTGGTTTATAATCACAGACTTTTTACAGATCTACATGTCACCTAGCAGGACCTTTTCAGGGCCCAGCAAGTTTCCATGGTTACAGGTAGTTACTTTTCAGGAAAGTGGTGAATCTAGTGAGCAGGTGGAGAAGGCTGGAAAGAAGGCCAGGAGGTTACCATTTGTTAAACACAGGTATTCTGGGAGTCAGCAGGGAGGAATCTTCTAGGAGAGGGTTGATTAGCAATTAAAGGAGCCAGGCTCTGCAGGGTAAACAAATGGCTAGCTAAAACCTGGGCTACTGTTATTTGCATTTCTATTTCTTTGACATATTGGGAGGGGGCTGGTGCCTGCCTGGGTCCCAGCTAATGCAATTAGGTTTCCTGTGGCATTCCTGCAGTCCCCTGACAGCAGGAGGATTGTCATGAGTTCAAGGCCAGCCTGGGAGACATATGAGTTCAGGCCAGCCTGAACTACAAAATGAGACCCTGACTCAAAAAACAAACAAACCCCAAATAACTTCAAGTGATATTATGTTCATTTTGAATATGATACTCAAATAGTTTAAACTCCAATTCCTGTTAAAAGCCCCCGGCTCATGTTGAGTTGTTGTTGCAGTGGGCAGCCAGCCCAGTTAGAGTCAGACCTCAGGTCCGTCTCGCCTCATACGTGCGAAGGTTTCAGGGTCAGTTCAGGTGTCAGAAGCTTCTCCTGCTGCTCTGGATCTTCTGCAGGAGATGAAAGCGGTGGTTTAAACTGCTCATTTCATAGTGTCTTTATTATGCTGGGTGTTATGTCCTGGGCCGCCTTTGGGGCAGGACAAGGAGAAAGGACAGGAAGCGTGAAGGGGATCTTTGGCACTCTGGGCCAGGAGGGGGGTTATATTTCCCTGTTGGTTGGTGGCCCTGAGTTATGAGCCTTCCCTGGAATTTCAGGTTTCAAGCCCTTTCCCAATATTCTGGCAAAAAAGATAAGATTTCTCTTGGAGTTTTTTTTTTTTTTTGAGACAGGGTCTCACTTTGTAGTTCAAGCTGGCTCTGAGCTCACTATGGAGCCCAGGCAAGCCTTGAACTCAGCAATCCTCCTATCTCTGCCTCCCGAGTGCTGGGATGACAGGCGTGAGCCACCATGCCCGGCTCTGTGGTATGTGGTATTGATGGCTGGTGGGCGTGACTCACGCCCAACATTGTATGTGGCTTCCAGGGATCGAACTCAGGACCTTGCACTTGCGAGGCAGGCACGGGAACCACTGAGCTAACCCTCCGGGCCTTTTTTGTTTGTTTTTGAGAGAGGGTCTCACTTTGTAGTTCAGGGTTACCCTGAGTTCCCTATGTAGCCCTGGCAAGCCTCAAACTTGGCAACCCTCCTGCCTCTGTCTCCCAAGTGCTGGGAGTACAGGCATGAGCCACCATGCCTGGGGTTGTGGTATGTGGTTACTGGGATCCAACTTGGGACTTTGCACTTGTAAGGTAGGAGCCAGAACCACTGAGCTAAATCCCCAGCCCATCTCTTGGAGTTTTTAAAGATACTTGTGCTCAGGACCAGCCTTAGACTTGAGGCCAGGGCACTGTGTGTGTGTGTGTATATGTGTGCATTATACTAAGAAGTTCACAGCCATCCTCTACCCCAAAGGATGGTTTTAAATTGTTTTTCCTTCTCCAATCCACCTACTTTTGCTTGCTTTTCAGTGCATTTTTTTTCTTTTTGGGGATATCGGGAATCAAACTCAGGGCCTCATGCTTCAGAGTTCATGTCTAAGGCCTCTTCTCATCTTTTCATCTGGACTGGCATTTTGCTTCCTAATGCTTGTGTCTTTTCCACTAGAAGTGTGGACCTGGCTACCCACCACTATTCACTAAACCTACAAACAGCAGTCACCTTGCAAGCTAGTTCATGATCAGCCATAATCTACATAAGAAGACTACAGTATATAGAGGGTTAAATTCAGCTCCATTTTTCCCATCTTAATCCCCAAACTGAGGATTTCTAAGTCCCTTGTGACTTTTTATTATTCACCTTGTATTAAATATACTTGGCCCTATGACTGCGAGGGCAAAAGCTGCAGGCAGTGTTGCACAGCGGCCAGTAGGGGTAGCTGGCGGGCTTCTCACTGTGGCTGGGTCTTGGCCTCTGGCCTTACTGCCTAGTGGCTCAGAAGATGGCCTTGTCAGGATGCCCAATCTCCTGCTGGCCAGTGCGCTTTAACAGGGATGTTCTTAACAAGAACTGCTGAAGTGACTTTAACCATTATGTCTGGATATCCCCAGGATAGGGGTCCAAGATTGTTGTGCATAACTGGCCCGGTATGATTAGTGCAAAGTGTGGGTCTCCATATTTGTTCTAAAATTCTCATTTTTAGAGACTGTGAAGGTGGAGTAGGCTTCATTTGACTTCATGGCCCTAATCTGCCAAGTGGGGGGGTTAACTTGAAGCCAGTTTGACACTACTGCTTGTGTAATTTTTTTTTTCTAAATTGCGTTATTTCCAAGAAATATTTGGTTCTTTACTTATTTCACTTCTTTTTTTCTTTTTTTTTTTTTTCTCTGCAGTACCAGGGATTGAACTTGGGCCCTTCTGCTTCCCAGATAGGTGCACTACCTTGAGCTAAATTCCCAGTCAAATTATTTTACTTTGTGCTTGAGGTTTTTAGCGCTCCAGGAACTGTAGCCTGGCTGGTAGTCTGGCTCTCATCCGGAGACATGGGGCTATGTTTGCTGGGAGTAGAGGGAGCCTTCGCAGCCTAGCTGGGTGTGTAAGTAAGGTGGTCCCTCACGGGACCGTGTGCGCGTCTTTCTCCTAGGCTATGGAGTGTGCACCTCCGGACCAGCAAGCTCGCAGTGGACGGACACCTGGGGTGCTTCCCACTCTGCCCTCAGCACCGGGTCCCTCCCTGAGTCTCCTTAGCGCCCACACTAGTCTCTGCCTTGAGCTTTGCCTGGAAACTGGGGCCTCTCTGCTTTTTAGTTTGCCCTTCAGATCCCACTTCCCTGAAACCAGCTTTGTCTCGGTCATTGGGTCATTGGAAGAGTGGCTGTGAGACAGTGCAGGTGCAGGGGGGCACAGACTGGCATGAGGGGGGCACAGCACTGCTTCGCCTGGAGAGACTGCTGTGGTCTTAGTGTAAAGGCCGCCATGGGGTGCAGGAGCCCCAGGTGCTCAGCAAGGCACAGGGTTAGGAGGAGCCTGTGCTTCTCTGTGAAGTGTGTGCTGTTTGTGTAGAGGGGCCACGAGTGCTTAGGAAAGTCAGTGAACAAACCCAGAGATACGGACAAAGATCAGGTTTCAGAGGGTTCTGGAAGAGAACAGGGGGACTGTAGCAGAGTAGGGAGAAGATAGGAGTCCCATCTTTTAAAAGATATTTTATTTGTAAGAGTGAGAGCAGATAGGGGTGTAGTGCCCACCTGGCAGTTTCAAGGTCCTGAGCTTGATCTCTGGTACCCACAAAAAAAACAACAGCAACAATAAAATAAACTTTAAAAAATGGGGGAAAAAGTGACAGCGCTCTGAGGATAGAAGCCTTTGCCCTAAAGCTAAGAAGTCCCCGTGTCGGTGGGAATGCCAGGAGGGCACAGGTGCTGAGGGAAGTGCGACCAGGGATAGGTGGAAGCTGAACAGGCAGTGGGTAGAGGGAGGAGGCAGGGACACTGCTGCCCACTGTTCCCAGGGCCAGGGTCAGTGTCTCTGTGAAATCTCTCTGTGAAGTCTCTGAGCCTGGAGGAAATGTTTGGAATTACGAGGAGAACTTGACCACTATTGCCTTCGTAACAATGACCACTTCTGCAGAAACTGCTGTGGGACACTCGCTACCTGTTACCACATTTCTACCTGAAGCAGAAGTCCCCAAGCCCCATACAAGGGACTGAGCCCAGAGCCTCTACACTGAGCTACAGCCCTAGACCTTTTTATTTTTTGTTTTGAGACAGTCTCAGTAAGCCCCTGAGGCTGGCCTTGAATTTAAAGTCCTCCTGCCTCAGCCTTCCAGAGTGCTGGGATTACAATGTGTGACCCTGCATTTGGCCAAGCACATGAGCTAAGATGACTGTTCAGTTTTGACTGTTTCTGTGACCTTGGACAGATTGTTTTCTATCTCAGTGTCAGTTAAATCTGGGGGGGTAAGTGTGTTCGCCATGGGAAGCAAGGCGACTGTGGGAGCTGCTGCCACTTTCTATGTCAGATTTCTGGCCCTCATCACTCCTCAGCTGGCCGTCGTTCCTCCTGTGCAGATGGTGAAGCAGGCTGGGCGCCTGGGCAGTCTGCGCTGCGCCTCTGACATGCGGCTTTGGGGATCGTGGCTTTTTCTGCCTTTTGTTCCAGAATGTCTTCAAGCACATTTAAATCACCTGGAATTAAAGATGGATCTGAAGCTCCAGAGTCAGTTTGAGAAATTTAGACATTGCTGCCTACACAGGGGGAAGGGGAGGGGGTGACTGAAGTCGTTCCCTTCCCTCTTAAATCCTGCTGTCTTTTCAATGATGAACTCTGTATTCCCTTGTGGCTCATGATAACTGTTATTGTTAATAGTTAAATCTCTTGCTGTGAAAATAGGCATACATTTATCTTCCTTCCCCAACTGGATTGTAAGTTCCTGCAGGGCAGCAGACTATACTCCCTAGGTCTGTGTATAACTTCTGCCCCTTGATAGGCCTCATTTTATTTGCTGACACTGAAACAGAGCCCAGCTGGTGTACGCAGCTCCAGTGTCACAGCTCAGAGCTTAGCATGGTCAGTCCAGGAGAATGGAAGACGCATTCAGGAGTTTCCCAGGCCAAGTGTGCAGGTTATTCTAACTCTGGTGGACCAGCCCGGGACTTCTTGGCAAAGAGTCTGGTCACTGGCTTCTTTTGAAGCCGGACTTTTACATCTTTGTTACAGAACGTTCTTGGAGTTACACTTAGAATCATCTCATTGGTTAGGCTCAGCATTCTATTGGTTACAAGCTTAGACCTCTCATTGGCTAGGGTACGACCACAAGCTCCATTGGTTAGAACAGTATGCAGATTTACACCTATGAGGGAGAAGCAAGTGTAACAATCCTCTTTAACAGCAAAGGAACTTTTAAGCCTTTGAATGAGCAGTGCTCTGAGGCTCCTCACCTCAACTGTACCAAAAAGTGCAGAGCGCAACAAAGTTTACAAAGTTAAACAAGAGACTTCAGAGCCTTCTGAGAGGAAAGCTTGAACTTTATATGAGTGGAAGGTTTTACAAATTCCTGTTCCCCTTCAATGTAACAAACTAACACTTCATTTTCATCTCAAAAAGGAATTCTCAATCATTTTTAAGTGATAAACAGCCAACCAAGATGATTTTATCTTTACTTTCTTTATATTGCATTAAAGTACTTTCTAAATAAAAATAAGGAGTCAAATATGTTTAAAACTGCACCTCAGCCAGTGGTGGTACATGCCGGTAATCCCAGCACTCAAAAGGCCGAGGCAGGAGGATCACTGTGGGTTAAAGACCAGCCTGAACTACGTAGCGAGCCCCTGTGTGAGAAAACCCAGGGCCAAGATCAAGGGGCAGACACAGAGCCCTGGCGTGCGGGTGCTGCAGCCCGTCTCTGCCCTGTAGATGTGGTCCGCGTCGGTGCTGGGTTGGTGGCTCTGGTGCTTGTTCTCTTCCCGACGCAGTTGGGGCACGGTGCAGTGCTTCTCCCATTTTTATCTCCCAGAGTATTTTTCTAACTCAGCTTGGTCGGACCCGAGACCCTCACAGCCTTGGACTTAAACACTTTGTCTTTGGCAGAGCTGAGAAGCTGCAGCTGCTGAACCACAGGCCGGTGACTGCGGTGGAGATCCAGCTGGTGAGTGGGGAGCCCGGGGCGGCCCGCGTTCCTGCGAAGAGCCGCAGACCTCCCTCCCTCCGCAGTGAGCCGCTGGCGTGGGCCTCGGAGACTCAGCGTCGCCCGCGGGCTTGCGGGCTTTGTCTCCTCCAGCGCCAGGCCCCGGCCGCTGGCTCCTGGCAGGGCTGCTGCCGACCCTCCATCCCAAAGACATGCTGCCCCCTCGTTCTCTCAGCTCCTGCTGGGCAGTGCCGGTCCTCTTCCGGTTAGCGACGCGCATGCGCTTTTCCTCCTGTAGCGCCCTGCTCGCTTTCCCAGGCTACATGCCAGAAACCCCAGTCCCTTCCCTTTGCTGCCGCTTGGGTCCGGCTTCTCTTGCTCCTGGTCCTGCCCCTCCTGTGTGGCGCTAGTTCTGTCATCCTCTCCTAAGCCAGGTCCTGTGCTTGCCTCCTGCCTGCCAGCCCCCGGCCTCAGTGACACACGGCGACCTGCCCCCTCCCGTCTCCCCCGTGTGGCCTCAGCCCTGGGCAGTCCAGGCTGGCGTCGCAGCAGAAGGTGTGGAAGTGCTGCCCGCGGCAGCGGGAGAGAGGTGATTTCCAGGTGACATGGTGGCCGCTCTCTTGGCTCCCTGTGGCGGAGAGCAGGTCTTCTCACTGCCGCCGAAGATCTCTGGTCTGGGGATTCTCAGAGAATGAGAAGAAAGCGTTTTCCAGAATCACTCTGAGAAATACACATCTCTTTGTCAGAGTTCCTTTAGAGAAGCCTGGAAGAAAATGGCAAGAAATACCTATTATCTTTAGTTTCTTATTGAAAAATTTGTTCAAGGGTAGTATTTAAATTTTGCCTAAGGCCTTCATTATCTCCTTTGTTTCTGTCCTTCAGAATGTATCCAAATTAGATTAGAAAAGTCCCTTCCATAAAGGGTGCCTTTCCAGGGGGAGCTGGGCCTTGGGCTAAATAGAGGTCCCTCTTGTGCGCCCGATTATTCTGACCATTGAAGAGTGAACTTACAGGAGAAAGAAAACAAAACCGCGAGAAAGCAATCCCTTTCCCCTGGGTTAGAGATCACATGTCCTTTCTCCTCCAGCTTTAATCAGCAGCATATGTTATGCGTGGCTGAGGGACAGATGGAGCAGGAGATGGGGAGGACGGTGTGACTTCGGCGTAGAGCCTGTGGAGAGCTCGCCTTATGGGGAAGATTCGCAGCTTTAGGGGCCTGGCACACGGGAGACTATCCGAGAGGCCTTATCTGTGCCACTTCCAATGTCCTCACCCTAGTGTCAGGGGCCACATATTCTGTCCGGTGCAGCCTGCGGTCCTCCCCTCCTGCGTGTGCGTGAGCCTGTGCACTCGTCCACATTCTCAGAGAGGCAGAGAGCCCTTTGCTGTCCGGGGAGCGGCTCCCGCGAGGATGCAAGCCCCATGCTGCAGAGGCGCCTGCTGGCTGCAGTGCCCAGGGCACCAGCCACCCAGCTTGGTCTGTGTCTGGGGCGCTGGGGCCAAACTTGGACTTGGGGGGCTTCTGGTGTAAGCCGGGGAGCTCAGGGAGGGCGCCTAGAGTGCTGGTATCTGCAGGTGGAGGGTGCAACCAGCCTGCCCGGGCCAGCAGGCACCCTCTCTTGACCTCTGCCAGCTGGATGCTGTCGACACCACGTGAGGCAGGCTTTGCCCCTCAGAGTCCACCCATCTTTCCAGGCCCTCAGCTGCCCTCCACTGTCTCTCGCCGGCCAGGGCAATGCTGAGCTTGCCCTGCACACCCGGCGGGAGAGACAAGGGTGGGGTGTCTCCAGCAGGCGGCCTTGTTAGAAGCTCACTTCCTGGCCGCGCACCGTTCTGTAGCCGGATTACAGTGACTGGGGACAGTCAGCCTGCAGTAGGTTCTGGGTCCTGGTGAGGAAAGTGGGGTGTTAGCAGTTAGAATGGGGGCAGCTGCTCTGGGGTTCAGCACTGCGGTTGACAGTCCTGGGGATTGGTACAGTCTTTGTGTGTGATAAGTAGTTGTCGTGACCCAGACAACAGGACACTGGATTTTAAAATGTCACTTAACTTCACTTGCTGAACAACGCAAAACTTTTGGTGTCTAAGGACATTGAGGTGGGCTGTAAGCGTGGGGTCTTTCAGGGCTCGTTTTGATTTCTGAAAGTTGCTCTTCTTTTAAAACTGATACCAACTCTTTTACTCTGATTTAGTTTTCACATAGGCCCCATTGAAAGTTTCTCTTTTATGAGTAACTAATAACATTTATTTTAACTTAATTTTATTTTATTTAGCTTATTGCAGTGGGTTTTCTTCCTGTGATTAGCAATCTTAGGGGGAAGAACAAGCTCCCAAGTATACTTGGTGCGCAGGACTGGCAATTGATAAAGTTGTTAATCAGGTTAGTCCGAATTAGGAAGGTGTCGCTGAGAACAGAAGCAGCTGACACCCGAGCACAGAGTGTCCGGGATGCAGGAAGGTGGCCTCTGGCTTCTGGAAAAGGGAGGCTCCTTCTTGGACATGAGCGGCCTCGAGGAAGTGCTGGGATCTGGTGTTCTAGCAGAAGCTGGCACCCGGCACCCTTGTGAGGCCCAGCACTGAGCCTCTGCTTGTTCATCGCTCTCCTAACTGTATGTGTGCCGCGCTGGAGAAGCACTGGGCCATGGCTCACTGAGCATGTGCAAGGCTCCAGTTCTACCCCAGTCCTTCCCCCAAAAAGTAACTCAGCAGACAGACTTTGGGCACAGTTCCAATACTGACTGGAACTATAGCTGTGTATACTTATTATCTGTAAACTTGGCAACATCCTGTTTTTTCTGGATTAGAGAGTAGAATTGGATATTTCTCTTGTTCTTCATTCTGTAGGGGAGTCTATGAGATTACTGCTGCACAGGCCCTGATTTTGTACATTTGACTTTTAAAATGTACTTCTGAACATTGTTTCCCGACTGATAAAGAAGTTACATTTTGTGGTGGGCGTAGTGGCTCATGTCTGTGATCCCAGCACTTGGGAGGCAGAGGCAGGAGGATTGCTATGAGTTTGAGGCCAGCCTGGGCTACATAGTGAGCTCAGGGCCAGTCTGAACTACAAAGTGAGACTCTGTCTCAAAAAATGGCTGTTACATTTTACGAAGTCACTGAGCCTGTAGACGGTGGCTGTTGTGTTGGATACATGCTGGGAAGCACTGCCCCTTGGCTTACTGAGGACACCCTCTGCCAGGGACACTGAAGACTTCTCTGGCTGTGGAAACCATTGGGAGCAGAATTGGATGGAGAGATCAGTGTTTTCCTAAGATTTAGTAGTGCCTCTTAGGTCCTGTATTTCTACATTATCTATGAAATGAGGCCGTCACCCTGAGGTGCTTTAGATCTTAAGCCTGGCCTTCTACCTTGCTTTGTTTTTTGCATCAAGGTCTAGCTGTGTGATTTAGGCTGGCCTTGAACTCACTGAGTAGCCAAGGCCAGCCTCAGATTTGCAGTGATCTTCCTTTCTCAGCCTCTGGAGTGAGGGCTGAGATTACAGCCAGTGCCACTATATCCCGCCCGGCTACCCTTGCTTGACTAAGTGTCCCAGGAGTGTGTGTAGAATTCTAACTGGTGCCACACGCCAGACCCTGGGATTGCTGTGGGATATGTGAAAAGGGTAAAGCAGCTCTACCATCGGCCTATGGGTTTCAGAAGGTGACTGGCCATGCTGTGTTTAGGGTTGGAGCGAAGGTTGAGAAAATTGGCTTGTGACTGGGGGTGTCTTCTGTATTCTGACCTTGGCACTGTGTCAGGAAATAGGCCTTAGGAGGGCCTGTGCTGGGCAGGGTTCAGCATCCTCAGGGCTGACTGAGCCACGCGGAGTGTTCTGGTCTGTTCTCCATTGCTAAGTCAGGATACCTGAGAGACTTGCCTTGGGGGAGCAAAGATGTATTTTGGCCTTTTGCCTTTGCCTTGGGTGTCATCTCCTGGCTTTTGGCACAGATTGTCCAGCTCCCAGCACCAACCCTTCGCCCTGCCAGCACAGACCCCTCTGTCTTCCGTCTTGGATCCTTGGGCTCCTTGCGCGGACTCATGCGGAGCACTGTGGTGGGCTCCGGGCCTTCATCTGGACCATTCAGGTCTCTTGGGCACAGACAGATCTTTGTCCTCTTCTGCATTTGACCCCATCGGTGGCTATTGTGGGCCAGTCTTGTGAATTCCTGTGTCTGGCGTTAAATCTGGTTGAGGAGGTGTGCAGCCTGAGGCCCTTCCCAAGGGCTGCGCCAGTCCTCGTAACCCCACAAGCCCCTGGCCCTGGGGTGCATCGGGTCCAGACCGTAGCAGGGAGTGTTGATGCTGGCCGGAGACCTGGGTGGCTGGGCTTGGGATTCCAGTTCTGCCCCTTGTTTTGGGGTGAGGCTTGAAGGCCCTAATGGGGCACTGCCCAGGTGTATGGGGTGGGCTCCTGAAGAGCACGGTAGTGAGGTGAGAGTGAGAAGAGAGGCATGAGCCATTTGGCATGAGCGGCAGTCACCAAGCTCCCTGTGGTACAGGCGTGTTGCTGTGACCTTGTCAGCGCAGAACCTGTCACTTCACTCAGTGGAGGCACAACATCCGTTCTTGGTGTGGATGCGGATGGTGGCAGGGCGGTCAGGGTTTTCTTTTTCCTCGTGCCTGTTGTGAGCATGCATATGGGCCGAGCGTGCTGGCCCCGCCCCGCTGTGGAGCCTGGGAGGACGTGGCCTGGACAGCCGTGCGGGGCACAGGGCTGGAAGCGCAGGTCTTGTAGCAGTATCATCTTCTCTCGTCATGTAGATGGTGGAGGAGACCGAGGAGCGGTTCACAGAGGAGGAGCAGATTGAAGAGCTTCTCCGCACCGTCACGAGCATCCTGCCTGCTGAGCCGGAGGCGGAGCCGAAGGCCAACACCAGCAGCGAGGCTGCAGTGGACGAGGAGGGCCCGGCCTAGAGGAGCGCCGGGCCGGCTGCGCGGGGCCTAGAGGGCAGCCGCTTCCTGGACATTCAGAGCATTGTTTACTCAGTTTCCTGTTTGTCCCAGCAGATGGGTTAGTTTTCATGATTAGTTGGGAAAAGTCACAGAAATCAGGTGAGTGGAGATATTTGGGCCTTGAATAGAAGAGATGATGAAATCAGGTGTGATTTTCAGGCTGAGGGCCGGTGGAAGGCCAGCGAGTGGGGTCCTTGGCAAGAGTGACGTTTCCTGTGACCTTTGCGGCTCATGGGAGGCGTGTGTGTCCAGACAGTGCAGTGCTTGCGTGGCCTCTGATGAGCTGCATGACCCGTGCTTTCCTCTGCTTCCTAGTAGCTCCCAGCAGAGCTCAGAG
The DNA here is from genome assembly GCA_004025085.1 of Thryonomys swinderianus. NCBI lineage: Eukaryota > Metazoa > Chordata > Mammalia > Rodentia > Thryonomyidae > Thryonomys > Thryonomys swinderianus. The sequence continues at coordinate 13,181 of PVIC010042715.1, forward strand.
GGCTGTGGCCAAGAGCTGGATTGTGAGACCCCAGGTAGAAGGCTCAGACCCAGAGCAGTGGGTGTTTGCTGTAGGTGAGAAAGAGCCACAGAATCGCCTGAGGAAGCTTTTTTGGCAGGGCAGATGGAGGGCAGGTGAGTGGAGACCAGGCCAGGCTGGCCCTCTGCTGGGGCTTGTTTATGGGCTCACTGGTTGAGAACCCACGATGTCAGACACATGGGGCTTTCTGGCCACGGTGTCTCGTCCTGAGCCGGCGCTGGCTGGGGGGGCCCACTGAGCCTCGCTGTCATGGAATCATCGCACCTTAACAAAGGTCACCAGTCGGCAGTTCTGTCATGAACAGAGCAGGGAAACCTGGACCAACTAATGAAGATCTGAATTTCTATTACAAGGGTGTATCTGGTTTTTAATTTAAAATAATAAGTACCATGTGAAGACCTCTTAATACTGAGTCTTTGGAAAGTTCAGTCCTTCAGGCCCGCGGCAGCCTGTCTCCTTCATTCACTGTGCCCCGTGGAGGGGAAGAAAGTGCCCGTGAATTTCATCTCTCCGCCGGTATTCGTTTGCTTTCGCGTAGCTATTTTCAGTGCCGCTATTACTTGGGTTACTTCCTTCCCTGTTGTGATTCCCAGTTTATTTCAAACCCCTCCTCCAGCGGCTGACCACAGTCACTATATGCAAAGCCCAGTTGAGGTCTGCCGACAGGCCGTGTGAAGAACCGTGGGTTTAGGGTTCAGTCTCCCCTGAGAGTGGGATCAGATCGGAGCTGCTGATTGATTCATGCTTGCCATCATTTCTCTTTAACCTTAGTAAAGATGTGTTAGATGGTTTCCCTTGGTGGATCTAAGGCCTACACTAGTTAGTGATAAATTGTTTCCAGATGTTGCCAAAATTTGCTTCTCTTTGAAGAATTTGCATTGTCATAGACTAAGAAATAAAGTGACATCTGACTTAAAGGCTGAAATGTATGCTTTTCAAAAAAAGCTGAATATTCTAAAATCTTTTGAAAATTTTGTTTCTGTAGTTGGGACCTATATTCAGCCTCAGTATTTGACTAAACCAGCCCTGGAAGACGTAACCTTTACAAGAAGCATATATTCCATGTCCTCTTCATGTCACATTCATAACACAAGGTTCAGAAAGAAACCGAACCAGGTTACATGCGGATGGGGGTGAGAGCCGAGGAACCGGGTGGTCACTTTCCATTTGATATCCTTCTGAACAGTTTGAGGTTTTGACCACGTGTGACTTTTATTCTTCAAAAAGAAAACAAGTCTGTCTGGTCACAGGCTGTCCTTGGAGGTGACGACCGAGTGCCTGCAGCCTGGGCACAGGCCGTGAGAGAGGACCTGGGGCCCAGCCTGCATGTGGGAGCGCAGGTTGGAGAGCGCCGGGCAGGAGGAGCTGGGTGCTCAGCTCACCGTCTTCCTGTGTTTCCACATCTGGAGTCTTCACTGTTCCAGCCAGCTTAGAGTGGCCTCATGTTTGGGGCTTTCTTAGAGAAAAGCTCTGATTTATTTAACTTGGAAAATTTTGGGATTACCTGTCATGAAGTCTGTTTAACTCTTAAAATTAGATGCTCAATTGATGCTGTCCAAGGCTTTTCTTTTTTTTTTTTTTTTGAGACAGGGTCTCGCTTTGTAGTTCAGGCTGGTCCTGAGCTCACTATGGTGCCCAGGCAAGCCGCTGCGAACTCAGCAATCCTCCTGTCTCTGCCTCCCGAGTGTTGGGGTTACAGGCGTGAGCCACCACACCCGGCATTGTGGTATGCGGTGTTGATTGTTGGTGGGCGTGAGCCTCCATGACCAGCAATATATGTGGTTACCGGGGATCAAACTCAGGACCTTGAGCTTGCGAGGCAGGCGCCGGAACCACTGAGCTAAATCTCCGGCCCCCGAGGCTTTTCTTTATCTCTATCTCTTTTCCTTAAAATCACACCATAAACCAAGGGTAGTGGTATATATCTATAATCCCAGCACTCTGGGAGGCTGAAGCAGGAGGATTGAAAGTTGATGCTCAGCCTGGGTAACTTGGTGACCTAATGAGACTCTCTCAAAATAAATAAAAAGGAGAATATAGCTCAATAAGAAGGCCCCGGGTTCAACCTTCAGTTCCACCATGAAAGCTGCACTGTAACCTGTCAGCTCTCTTAGAGGACTTGTGTCTTCTGGGGCTCAGGCACTGTGTCAGCCGGTGAGCGCTGAGGGTCGCATGTGTGTAGTGTGGATGTCATGGCTGAAGACGGAGGCACAGAAGCATTGTCTGCAGGCTGGAGATCCAGGGAGCCCCCAGACTGCAGAGCAGTTTGTTGGAGATGCTGACAGGACACACGCTTCTCGTTTTAATTCCCAGATGGTGCTGAGTGTCCTCCGTGTACTTTTTCTCCAGTGGATGAGGTGTCTGTCCCACTCTTAGAGAACTGGTTTCTTATTTTGGAGTTTTAAGACTGTCTCTTTGGGATACTAGTCCTTTATTAAGTATATATCTCGCGAATATTTTCTCTTAAGTCTATCCTTGGCCTTTTT
>PVIC010042716.1:0-15695 GCA_004025085.1 Thryonomys swinderianus
AAAAGAAAGGACGGAAAAATTTGATGGTAAAAAAAGGAAACAAAGCTTATGTATATAGGTGGTGGGGTGGTAGGGGGGCTGGGGAATGGGAAGAATGAGAAGCAAGATGTGTCATGTACAGGTGCAAATTCTCAATGTTGAAAATGATCATAATGTATGCATAAAATATACCAATAACATTAATTAAAAACTGTTACAGAATTTGGCAGCTTTGTAACAGAAATTTAAAATGTACATATGACATAGGCTGCTGAAAGCAAGGGAAACCAACAGAAGAAACACAAGATAACCTACACTGTTATAGCAAAACAATCTGGCTCCAAAAGGTGTTTAATAACTTATTTAAGTAAACTACCAATTTATAGGCTTTCTTGAAGTCAAAATATGTATATTATCACCATTTTAACTTCCTTCCCGTGTTCCCCCTCCAGGATCACCAGATTTCTCTTTCACATGCATTTTCCATTTTCCATTTTCAGTTCTCTAATCAGGTTGCTTATCTCAAATGATACTGCATCATTCCCTTCTCGCACACAAATCCTATGCTGTCTATAGTCTCGCATCACTGCAGTACCTCTAGCATTGCCACAACCCATGGCGACCCTATCCCCCCAAACATACTACTTAGATCACGGGTTTAGATCTGTAATCCTGCACTGTGTTGCAATGTCTTCCAGAATTTCCCCCCATGGTTGTCCTAGTGAAGTGATAAACTTCTTTGAGGAGGGACCAGTCAACTTCCTCCCACCCACTTCTTGAAGACCCTTAAAAATGCATAATAGGGGACTGGAGATTTAGCTCAGTGCCTCGCAAGCACAAGGTCCTGAGTTTGATCCCCAGTAACCACATACAATGCTGAGCGTGGTGACTCATGCCCACCAGCAATCAATACCACATACCACAGTGCCAGGCATGGTGGCTCATGCCTGTAATCCCAGCACTCGGGAGGCAGAGGCAGGAGGATTGCTGCGTTTGAGGCTCGCCTGGGCTACATAGTGAGCTCAGGGCCAGCCTGAATGGCAAGGTGAGACCCTGTCAAAAAAAAAAAAAAACATAATGGGATTTTAGTGCTAAATGTGAATTGTATCTCATGGATCCTAAATTTTTCAAGAAGACAAAATTGGGATGGTTTAGAAAGAAAAGAAAATGCTGAAGTAACACAATGGGAAAGGAACCAGATGTCTTTTGAATGTCAACTCCAGTGAGTTGCTGATATGGCTCGCTGAAATAATGGAAAGAGAATGACTCTAAGGTCTTAGTTTCCAGCCAAGCCTCACAAGAACAAGTTGTATTTTTTCCTTTTATTCTTTTTTTCCTTTTCCCTTCCTCATATAGGTACATATTCCATACGAGGATGTCATCATTATGTATATATAAAATGTGCCAATAAAATTAATTTTAAAAAACAACAAGTTACAAAATGTACCAGTCGTGTCTATGAGACCACTGGGTAGCAAAATGACAGTCTATTATGTTAGCAGTAGGTTTACAGCCACTGTCTGTGATAAAACACTCAAGGCTTATACAGCTAAATGTCTACTTGACAGCACCACTCGAAGGTCACCCTGATATCGTATTTATTTTATCTAGTATTATACTCCTGATCTTATGCACCCATGTCTTCTCTTCTCTGAATCTTCTTCCTCTTTGTAAATGGCCCTACCATGCAGCCATTAGACAAGAAAAACTACAATGGGCAAATCATCCGTGATTATTCAACCCTTTATTTCACCTTCTCCCAACAAGGAGCCAGTTCTGTCTCCAAGATTTATCTTCCATCGTCCATGTCTTTCCCTCTCCTTCAGTCTGTTACATTACTTCACTCTAGTACTATCATCCAATGATACTATTTAAATAAACTCTGAAGTGAACTTTGAACTCCTATCTGATCCCCCTTTCTATTCTTATCCTCCAACAGTTTATTTTCTGCACAAAAGCAGATTGATCTTTTAAATCATTAATCAAACTTCTCACTCCAGTGCTTGAAAATTACCAGTAGGTTTGCTTTTCTTTGTCTATACAGCTAAATCTGATCATTAAAAATGTCCAAAATTTATGCATTTTGCCTTACCCACCTCTCTGACTCCATCTCATACTAATATCGTCCTAGCTCACTAGGATTCTACCACATTCAGTTTTAAGCACATTATGCATATTTCTGCCTTATAACTCTGCTATTCCTTCTGCAAGAAACACTCCTGCTGCATATTTTTGTTAGTGTGTTTATAAATTTCAAATTTAAGCTTAAATACCATCTCTTCAGAGAGCCTTTCCCCCAAACTCATTCTTCATTTTACATTGTCACTTTCAGAATTATTTGTTTTCTTGCACTTTCTCTATCTCCCTCTTAAATTGTTAGTGCCTTGGGAGGCAGGCCTTCTTCTAATTTCATTACTATATTCTCATCTTTGTGACCTTGGTAATCTCATTAGCCTTCTTGACCCTTCCTTTCCACATTTTTGAGATGAGGATTTGAGATTCTAGCTCAATAAAGACTGGCTGAGACATTCTTTGCATCCACATTTCCAAGGAGGCTTTAGAGCTCAGGGCTGTATAGAGTCAGGTACCAATATTTCTAAGTGCATTTTTTCAAATGAAGTCATTCCCTCAGGCAGCCCAATGGGGAGGTCAGAGAGAGCCAGGGAGAAGGGAGTCTGATGAGGCGAATTACAAAATTACATGCCACTCCACCCATACTGAGGAGATGCAGCTCATTAGGTACTAAATGTTTAGTGACTGTCACTATTAATTGGTGAGTATTAATACTCTAAGGAGACAGTAAATCTTATGCTGGGCTTAATGATATCATCCCCTTGCAGTAAGGCAAAGTATTTGGAATTTTAATCTAAAGTACTAGAAAAAGAGCCCAGAGATAACTCCATTTCTGTTTGTAAGAGTAAAGTCAGAGAATTAAATCTTGTCATATACTGGTACAAAAAAAAGAGTAAAGTTACTTGCTAGTTACTTTGAACATTTTCTTAGTTACAGAACCTGTTTTAAACATTTTATGCCCCTTTATTATTTAATATATACCATAATACTACAGAATAGGTTCTAATGCTATCCTCCTTTATGAGTGCAAAAAATTTTACATTGAGAAAAGAAGACTTTTGCTAAGGCTGCAAGGCTAATAAAAATGGATTCTTGATTTAAATTAGAATTAGTATTATTCTGAAACCTATAATCTTACTTACTAACTACCTAATGCATGATTCTTATAATTTTTATTTCAATTAAAATTATTTGAATTGAAATCTTTACACTTATCAGATCTGAGGCCATAAACTTCTTCATCCATAAATCTTTCTCTAACCAGACAGATTCATTTTCTACCTTCCTTTTCTCTGCTTTGGTCATAGGGAATCAATCAAATAAAGAAAGAGGGTTAGTAACTAATTTTTAATGAACACATTATAGACTAGGCACTATCACACCCAAAGTTTCTATTAGTTTTACAAGTACTCTGTGAAACAGGTATTTATATCTCTTCTGAAAGGTAAAATGCCTTCAGTGAGGTCTTGTGCCTCAAAAAGGCAGAACAAGAATTTAAACCAAAATCTACATGATGGCTGAACCCAAGGAATTTGCATAAAGTTGCTATGAACTTTCCATTATATCCCTACACTGAATAAATATATTTAAAACTTATAGTACTATACAGCTCCTCTTTGTTTCTTTGTAGTGCTCAGTTATAACTTCATAGGCATTTGTATGATTAATTGGATATCCTTTATAGCTCTAACTCCATGAGGAAATAACTGTCTCTTTTTGTTCCATACAAAATCACTAGCACTTGAGCAATTCAGTAGTCATGGACTTAAAAACGTATGTTTAATAAATGAAGTAACTGTATACTTTTAACTCTGTATCTAATATATAAATATATCCAATCTATAATAGATCACCAGTTCCCTGAGACAAATCAGTTGTCAAATTTATGTCTAGATCCCTCATAATGTTCTATACCTCATAGCAACTTAATAAATATTTACTGTGAATTTCATTTATGATTTTGATAAATGTTTATATCATTTGAAACCCTATAGTATCCAAGACTCCTCACCCAGGCACTGTAAACAATTACAAATTAAGAAGACAATATAATTCTGAACAGAAGATTATAATCTAACAGTTCTAAATCTAAAAATCATGGAGCAAAGACAAGGAAACATGTATTGATAACACACAAATGATGTTAATCAAAACAAGTTGAACCATGTTACTATGAAAAACACCGTATAACCTCAGTGGGTTCCAGAAAATTTTTGTTTCTCACTTGCAATGCACAGACATTGGTGACTGAAAGTTTTGTTCTATATCATCTTAATTCCAGCACTGTGGTAACAGAACATCACTGGTTGCTATAACAGGAGAAAGTGGAGCCAGGTCAATCACTTCACAGTTCTTAAAGCTTCTACTTAGAAGTAACACACTTCACTGGCCATGTCTACCTTCAAGGAGGTAAGGAAATGTCCTCCTAATTCCACAGCAAGACAATAAGCCAAAACATTTGGTGCATGACACTAATTACTGTCACTGTCAAGTAATGGCCCATTCAGAGCATATATAATCAAAGCAATATTTTGTGACTAAAATGCTAAAATTTTGAGCCTTTCCCCAGTTCTTAAACCATTGCCTCTGGGCCTCAGTGTCTTTATCCTAAAGTGGGAATAAAAACAGTGTAAGTTCCCATCATAATGCCTGGCACAAATGATCATTAAGCATTAGTCTTTAGGGAATATAATCTTTAAACCAAGTATTGCTTTTTTTTTTTTTTTTGAGACAGGGTCTCACTTTATAGTTCAGGCTGGCCCTTAGCTCACTATGTAGCCCAGGCAAGCTTGGAACTCAGCAATCCTCTTGCCTCTGTCTCCTGAGTGCTGGGATGACAGGTGTGAGCCACCATGCCCGGCACTGTAGTATGTGGTATTGATGGCTAATGGGCATGAGTCACCTTGCCCGGCATTGTATGTGGTTACCAGGATTAAACTCAGAGCCTTGCACTTGCAAGGCAGGCACCAGAACCACTGAGCTAAATCTCCAGCCCCAAGTATTGTTTTTGAAATACAGAAAAATTTAATTGCTCCATTAATGACATAAAATTATCCATTCCCTAAGCTTGACAATTTTTTTAAAGACAGGGTCTCACTTTTTAGTTCAGGCTGGCCCTGAGCTCACTATGTAGCCCAGGCAAGCCTCAAATTCAGCAATCCTTCTGCTTCTGCCACCTGAGTGCTGGGATTATAGGCATGAGTCACTATACCCAGCTAAACTTGATAATTTTATTTTGCTTGTTTTGATGGTCTGTCTGCTAAAATGACTTACTGCACACAACTAACCCATATATTCTTCTAATATCAGCATTAAAATAATTTGAACAGATTATATGTACCAAACTCTAAGGCAAAATAAGGTTGATGGAAAGAAGACAGTAAAAGAAAACTATTAATATAACTGGAAATGACTTGTCCCTCCCAGGCAGACCCAAACACTGCTATCTAATAAGCTATGCAATTTACTAACATCCTTCTACCCTTCAGCTTTGTTCCTTTCTTCATACCCTTCCAAGTGTATAAGGCTCGGTATAGAACTACAATGTTTCCTGTCTAACAGATCTTTTCCCAATGGCTCAGCCCCAGAAGGAGGAGTAACAAGCCCATGAAACTGACACCACACAGCACTCATTCTCCTACTATGTTCAATTGTATGTGCGATTTTAGGAATTTTAAAGGGCAAATACCCCCAAATTAAATTCTATTTACACTCCTATTCATATTTCTCATACAAATGCTCATGTGATGAGAAAGGCATGATAAACTGTGATGTTTTAAAGGAGTAAGAAAGGGGAAGCACCCTAGTCTTTCCTTCTTTTCCACCCTCCTCCAGGGATAATCCTCCAGGCCTGACTTCGCCTGATAGTGAAGGAGAGTAAAGCACAAGACCACTCCTCACAGGTCACTTCTGTCTTCTCTCTCTCTCTCTCTTTTTTTATACGGATGTAGAACTGGTACTCACACAGGGAGATGTGGCCTTCTTACCACTTCATTTCTCCCTCTTTTCTATCCCTGCAGCATATGTGGCAAAATAATTCAAAATGCATTTTGGATCATTAGTGATATAAAGTTAGAGTATAGACTGACAACTATGGATCACTTTAATTTTGAAAGTGTTTTTGATTTTCTGTTTTAATCCATCATCACAAATACCAAAAATTGTATTTGTTTCCTAGGCCCACTATCAAAGTACCACAATTTGGTAAACTTAAAACAACAGAAATTTGTTGTTTCATAGTTCTGATAAGTGAGAAGTCCAAGAAACAGGCACAAAATTTTTAAGCCCAGTGAGGTCCTGCTCCCTGGTTCTTCTACCTGCTCACATGGTAGAAGAGGCAAAATAGGTCTCTGGGCATATTTCATATGAAAAGAACACTAGCCCTATCAATGAAGGGTTCCCTCCACGACCTACTCACCTCCCAAAGGTGCCACTCCTAATATCATCATCTAGGGAGTTAGGACCTCAACACAGTAATTTTAGCAGGGCAAGGGATAGAGGAACACAGTCATCCAGGCCATAGCAAAAGAATTATAAGTATTTACCTCTGTCTTCCTGGAAGAGAGCTAAGACTACAATCAGGGCCAGCCCACTGCTCTGGACACATATGCTCCTCCCTCCTATCACATGCTTTCTAAAGGAACTGTGGCTTCTGGGTACTTCCAGCAACACCACTCTAACACCAAACAACTACTGCTCCTTTTTCAAATGTAATATTCCTCATCTAGGTAGTAACTTGAAAATACTACTTAACAATTCATTATTTTCTTTGTATTTTCAGTGTATTCTTGTACTCCAGTCTACATAATGTACAGAACAGGGCAATTATTTGAAAAACAGGAAATTAAACATCAAAAAGGCTAAAAGGAATGCACAGTTCAGCAACACTTCTTCTAATGAGCCTCTATTGCCTCCCTGTATGCACATGATAGGGCATAAAGTCAAAAGGTTTTCAGAACTGGAAGGAAGTTAACATTATTAAGTAGTGTAGAGGGCAGAACAAACAACAAATAATTCCCATGACACATACTAGAATGTCAAACAAGTGTCATTACCCTTACACAATCTGTACTAGTAAATTATTTCACTTTCAAGTGAGAGTAATATAAGTTATGCATAACTGGCAAACTACTATAACAACTGTGAAGTCCTTCCAGTGAAGAGCATAGCTTCATCATAATTACTAGCTGTGAAGTAATTTGAAAGCCTTATAGTTCCCCATTCTGTGGGCTAAAAACTGCCATTCTTCACAAAATTAGACTCTACAAAATCAATTTCCAAAACAATCAATAGTAACACACTCAGAAAAGACATAATAAAGATCGATAAAACTAATTGCATGAGAGAAATCTCAAGCATGACTTTTTTGAGCAATACCATTCATTTAGCTGGCACTATGAAAGACAAATAACTTTTAAATAAGTGAACACGGGCCAACAGCAGTAAAAAAAAAAGAGTACATATGAACATAATTTCAACACAGATTCTCAGTTTGGGTTTCAAAGCAGTCATGCTATGAACTAAACAACACAGCTTCAATTCAGAGACTGTGTCTATATTAATAATAAAACCTTTTTAAAAATTTCATTGCCAAGTTCAGAAATCATCAAAGAAAACACAAAATTAGTAGAAGAGGGAAAATTTGCTGACCACAACAAAAATGCCACAACTACCCACCACCTTGTCAAACTGAATTCTTTTTTGGTTCTGTGGCATCAATTTGAAATCTATCCAAGTGTGTAACAAACAGTTAAATATTTTATTCATGTCTATGTTTTTTGTCCTTACTTTAAAAGACATCTTTACCCTCTACCCTCCATTTATCTGTCACAGTCTTTTAGCATCAAGAGCATGTCTGTTCCCAGTACTATGTAATATTCATAAGATAAAATGTGCTTCATGCAGATAATACACTGAAGCTCTGTCATCTCTACACCCACCCTGCTTAATCTAAAATCCCAGGGAAACTGATAAATAAGCAAAGGCAAAAACAATATCAATATGAATAACACCCCTTAATCAGTAATGAGTTTCACTTTGTTCCTAGCACTATACTAAGGGATTTTTGCATAATAACATTTTATCTGCACAACGAACAGACATATAGATGTTAAATTATTTTATGCAGAAAAAGTTGAGATTCAGAAAAGTTAGAAATATCCCCAAAGCCACACAGCTGTATCTTCCCAAGACCTTTCCAGATCCAATGCCTTATTAACAGCAATAACCTATATAATGTGCAGCTTTATCAGTTTTCCTTTTCCCAGTGTGTGTGTGGATAAAACTCACAACCGCAGGGAAACAACAAACCTTTCCTACATCTGGTAGTTGTTGATATGCACCTGCTAAATTAAAAAGAGTTAGAAATGGTTGAAAAGTGCTATGGTACAAATAATGGTACTATAGCAAAAACATAATGAAAAGGAAAATGTGAAAAAAATGGTACAAAAATACAAAATAATGTGAGACTTTATGAAGTGCTTATTAAGTTCTAGATATCTTTCTGTGTAATCTTCCTGGATTAATACACTGACTATCCCCACCAGCCCTATTTGTTTACACATATCAGAAATATTTGCTTCATATTGCAATAAATTTCCCTAACCTTGGCAGCTTAAAACAACCCAAATGTATTATCTTACAGTAAAACAGATCAGAATTTTGAAGCACAAATTTATTTTCTTCCAGTTCAATATTTCTTTTGGGCTCCAATTTAGGTTTTGGCAAGGATTTATCTCTTTTTTGCAAGCTCTGAGAGAAAATTTATTTCTTTAACCTTTCCAGCTTCTAAAAGTCATCCACATTCCCTGGCTTCTGACCATCTTTTTCTGCAAGCCAGAAGGCCACATCAAGTTTTCCTCTCTAGACAGGCTACCATCTCTAGTTCTGTCTTCTGATTTCCTCTTCCACTTTCAAGGATGCTTGGGAATACATTGTGCTCACTATAACCCAGGATGCCCTCCCTATTTGATGATCAATGACTTAGCAGCATTAACTTCATCTGCAGCCTTACTGTGTAACTTAACACTCCCACAGGTTTGGGGTATGAGGGAGTGGACAGCTTTGTGGACCAATATTCTGTCTAGCACAGTCTGTCTTCAGAGCCAAGCCATCACAAAGCCATCTCATTATCTCAACTTTCACCACTTTAACTCCTGCTTCAAAACTTAGGAGACAAATATATTCATACAGTATACAAGAAATCAGATAATTAAATAATAGAATGCTAATAGTTTTCATCTCTGAGTAGAATTCTGTGTATTTTCTTTCTTTTTATGTATTCCATACCTCGTACAATCATCAACAGTTTTTGAAATCAGACAAAAATGTCTAAAAATAACATACATTGAAATGAGTGCTGACCAAGGAATGTGCAGACTAGGAAGGCATATCGAAGTTAGAACCACCAATACGCAGAGATAGGGAGGGAAGGAAAAACCCTCACTGAGAAAGAGTTTGCAAGATGGGCAAATTGCCAAGCCAATCCAGACCAAAAGTGGAGTTAAGAGGGTAAAGGAAAAGACCAGAGATTATTTAAATCCTCTTCCTCACTGTTATCCACTCATCAAGCGTGAATCCAAAGTGGGCATTAACTCATGATGGGACTCGAATTTGATGAAAATCATTCAGAGATCCAAGTAAAGTGAAAGACTCTCTATAGAAAACAATAACAAAACTAAACACAGAGAAGTGTGTTAATAACAAAAAGAACACAGAACTAAATTCAAATCCTACCTTCATGATTTATAACTGTGGTAATGTGTCAGTAACAGTTGCCTCTCTGGCTCTAGATTTCTGTTACTCTCAAACAGAAATAGAACAATGCGCTGCACTTCATAAAGCTCTTGTGTGAATCAAATTGCAAAGTTTATGCGAAAAATACTTAGTAAAGTACAAAGAGTCATCATGGGGAAGGAAGAGGGAACTTGTAGTCATTGAGACAGTGGCTGAAGTGGCCCCATCAGGAGCAATGGAAAGTTGAGGCAGGAAGAGGATAGGCTGCTGTCTGAGTAGTGCTAAAGACACATGATTTTCAAAAACACAAGCACTGAAGCTCCAAAAAGTTAATTTTTCCCAAAATCACACAACAATAAATAGTGGAGCTGTACCCTCTGTCTTCAAATTGTGCATTTTCCCCATCACTTTATGAGTCAAGAAAGTAAAAGCCTTAAGGAAATGGCAGAGTAAGGATTAGAGCTTAGGTCTACTAGTAAGGATAACAGAAATTTTTTGGTGCCAGACTATGGTATAATCTCCTTCTATATAGTAATTCACTAAATCTCCATCAATTTCACATAAGGAAATTGTTTTGATTTTTTTGTATTAGGAAATTGAGGTATCATAAGGTTAAATACAAGTCAGAAGGGTGGCAACACCTCTAATCCTTTGGGAAGCTGAAGCTGGAGAATTGTAAGTGCAAATTGGGTAATTTAGTAATTTAATGAAATCTTTTCTCAAAAGCAAAAAACATTCTAAAAAGGGATGGGGATAAAAATATTCTAAAAAGTGCAAAAGCCCTGATAAAATCTTCAGTATAACAAGTCTCATTCATTTATGTGCAAATGGATACACCTGGAAGACACACTAATAAGTGAAATAAATAGATCACAGATATGCAAATGCCAGACCTTTTCTTTGGTATGAGAACCTACAGATATAAATGAGTTCTAGAATGTATGATAGTTTTTGTAAAATAGGAAATATCCAAAGGGATTTTGTGTGGGAACGTTATGAGGAAAAAAATTAAATATGATTTGGGAAGAAAATGAAAGAGCATATATAAGGGATGAGGGGTTATGGGCAGGTAGGGAAATGAGTAAAAATGAAAATTAATTTGTGTCATATATACTGGTACAAATTCCCCAACGTTGTGTGTGATTGTGAGCTGTATATAAAATGTACCAATAAAGAATTCAATTTTTAAAACTCCTCAATAAATAAAAAACTTAAGTATGACCCAAGATCACATAGCCAAGATTGAACCCCATTATGATACCATAAGCTTTATTCACAATCACTAAGATACACTGATTATGAGCAAGTATTCACACATTTTCTACTGGACTGGCCTTTAAATGCCACACCCACACTTATACCCATTATAAACAGGCATGCATATGACAAACTTTCTTTAAGTATTTGTTAAGTTTGGAAAATACCTTGAAAAACAGTTGTGCATAGGAAAGAGCATAGGAAAGAATGGGCAGGCGAAAGAAGCAGACATCCTCAGTCACTGAGCCCAGAAAAAATCAAGGAGAGATGTAAGAAAGGTGTTCAGGTACTGTGAAATAGGAAGAAAATGTTAAAATGCAAGCGGGGCTGGGCCGGAACGGTTAGCTCAGTGGTTCCGGTGCCTGCCTCGCAAGCGTAAGGACCTGAGTTCGAACCCCCGTTACCACATATAATGCTGGGCATGGTGGCTCACGCCTGTAATCCCAGCACTCGGGAGGCAGAGACAGGAGGATTGCTGAGTTTGCAGCGGCTTGCCTGGGCACCATAGTGAGCTCAGGGCCAGCCTGAACTACAAAGCAAGACCCTGTCTCCAAAAAGCAAAAAGCAAAAAAAAAAAAAAAAAAAAAAAAAAAAAAAAAAAAAAAAAAAAAAAAAAAAAAAAAAAAAAAAAAAAAAAAAGCAAGCGGGGCAGAGGAGGGGCAAGGGAAAGCAAGGAAGGGAAAGAAAAATTTTGATTGTAAAAAGGAAAAAAAAAGGAACAAAGCTTCTGTATATAGATGGTTGGGGGAGGTTAAGGGAGGGCAAGGAAGCAGGAAACAAATGATAACAGAATATGTCACATACAGGGACAAATTTTCAATAGTAAGCATATACCTAATATGTACCAATAAACTAATTAAAAAAATAAAAGGTGGCCAAGTTAAGAAACCAATGGAAGTGGCTGGATCATCTGAAGATGTTGAAGAAGCTCATTAAAAAATGGTAGAAAGATTAAAGAGGAGAAAGGAAAGGCTAGGGAAATCATTTGGTAATCATATATGAAATTAGTTTCTCAAAATAATACATTAGCCCATTAGCTCTAATTATACAGTAGAAAACACAAATTTGAAGAATATAGCATTATTAGAAATAATCTAGGACATGGTTCCTAAAATACATTCTGGAGAAGGAAAGTTCTCCATACATATTAAATAAAAATACAAGAAAATCACTCAGTAATTCTAAATATTAATTTAATGCCCCTCAGCAAGACAGTCAGATTTAGTTAATAGCTTTTATACTGCATTTAATTTTCAATTTCTGAGATGTCAATCTGGAAGGCTTTGTTGGAAACCAATGAGGTAAAATTACTCTAGCAATTACCTATAAATACTGTACTGGATCACTAGGTTTGACAAACCTGTAAATAAAATCTGCTTTGCTTTTTATTAGAAGGAGTGAGCATTTAGGACATTTTAGGACAAAGAGGGCATTTAAGACAGAACATTGGAAAAGCTGATTACTTCAAGTATTCAGTAAGATTTGATGGCATAGGTTTCTATTGACCTATGAATAATCTGGCAAATATGCTTGTGATAAAAACAAGAGGGCAGTCCTACTCCATTCAAAGAAGTGCAGTGTGCTAAATTCAGTAAGGCACAAGGATGGACAACATTACTCAATATGAGGGCTTCTGGCCTTCACCTGAGCACGCATTACAACTTAAGCGAAGCATAACTCTATGATCCTTAAGATTGAGGTACTGATTTTGCCCCTCAGTGATGTCTTAAACATTAGATGTGTTAAAGTTCTACCTGTCTCAGTGAAACAAAGAAGTAAACACTGCATTGTATCCAAAAGCTATTTATTTATTTTAGATGGCAAATGTGTACCTGTCTCTTACTGGATGACTGTTGCAGATGAAGATCAGAATCACAACAATGCAAACAAGGAAACATTTCCTGCCTTTGCTGAGAGCGCACTATTGATGAAAGAGATACTCACAATAGTCACACAACTAAATATTAAAAAAAGAAACTATGGCCAGGTGTGGTAGCTCACGCCTGTAATCCCAGCACTCGGGAGGCAGAGGCAGGAGGATTGCTGAGTTCAAGGCTTGCCTGGGCTACATAGTGAGCTCAGAGCCAGCCTGAACGACAAAGCGAGACCCTGTCTCAAAAAAAAAAAAAAAGAAACTATGGTCACTGTACTGAATTAAACAGAAATTATTGTGGAAACAACTATGAGTTATAATCAAAATATAAGGTTGAGGTCACCAGGGCAAGAAAAAGTTAGTGATAAAAAAAGTCTTCCTAGTAGAGAAAACAGAATGTGCAAAGACCTTGTAGCAAGAAGCACCACAGTGCAGTCAAGATGAAAGTGCCTGAAGTCTGAAACTTAGGAGAAGTGTGGCGAACTGAAACTAAAGTGTTTGGCATTGAATGGAGGCTTTGAGTTCTTATAAAAGCAATACAAATAGTTGATGGAGAAGGTGTGATATGAATAAGATGTGCATTCTTAAAAACTGCTCTGACTGCTCAATAGTAAATAAATTGGTGGAGGTAAGATAACAGAAAAACTACGGGTGCAGATAGGGGATGGGACTAAGGGATTTCTTAACTAATAGGCTATCATGTACACGCAAAGTGAACAGATCTATGAAAGGTAGACTCAGTGCATGTTTGAGCATATCAGAAGGACCTTATGTCATAGAGTCAGAGCAGAGACTGATCAAAGGCACAGACTTTACATGCAAGCATCCACGTTTAGAATCCTAGAAATGGCATGTGTACTCTTGTAATCACTTTGCCTTGGCTTTTGCATTGTAAAATAAGTATAATAACATAAGTTCCAAAATCATCTGGGCCAGTTTTTTTCTTGAAATTCATAAACTCTGGACTTTTATGAGATCAAACTAAGTATTCTGTAACACTCCCAGTAAGATGTGGGCATAATCAAACATATTAATATTTTAAAGTAAAAGGTATGTCTACTAACTTTATGCGAACTATAGATAAAAAGTGGACTCAAGAACATTCAAGTTTTGTTGTCAAATCAGTTCGCACCGATTTAAATAATTTTTCTAATTTTTCAGAAGTTCTTTAAATTCAGAATTACAAATAAGGGACAGTGGACCTGTTATATTTTCCTCACAGGGTTACTAAGAGATAAATGAATCATTGCTTATAAGCCCTTGGAAGAGTTCCTGGCACATAGTGTTATTCTAGAACCATTTGTGAAATAAGTAAAGTTTTTGTGTACTAGATAGCTACTGTGGCTTGTGCACAGATTGCTATTGTATAATAAAGCAGGAAATCATAGGAAGATTTCTGAGGTTTTGTAATCTTCAAGATGTGTAATACTTTCTGGAGGAACATCTCTTTTCATTATCATGAGAAAAAGACACAGAAAGACCCAGAATCCACTCCTGACCAGGAGTATAATGTTGATGCAACAGCAGTTTTATACCCTGAATTTCCACCTCCTCTTTCTCACTGGTCACTTACATCTCACTTTACATTTGCCTCACCTACAATACTACTCACCATCATTATCCTAGAACTGATCCTGAACAGCCCTCAACTTTCTGAGAATAGCATAAGCACAAGATCAGCCAGCCTCTAAGCTTCATAATTCCCAGATATTCGTATCACTAGGTCCACAGAAAGCCCTTGGAGGCCAAGTACAACCCTTAACTAGGAAATGGAAGGCAAAATCTAACTTACTGTGCTTGTCTAAAAATGTGTTGGGGGAAGGTCACTGTTTACATCAAGAAGTATATTTTTTTTTAAAAAGTTAAGACAAAGCCATATGATTTTGGGAAAGTCAGAAATTAGACTGCTGAGAACTCTTGTTTTCATACGTGCATTATCATGAATAATAGTAGAATGAGTTCTGCCTTCTTGTTACATATGCTGTGACTATAACATGAATTATAATATAAGTATAAGCTCCTTAAAAAGTGAGGGTTAGGGCCAGAGATTTGGCTCAGTGGTTCCAGCATCTGCTTAGCAAGTGCAAGGTCCCTGGTTTGATCCCCAGTAACCACATACAATAATACTGGGTATGGTGGCTCATGCCCACCAGCAATCAGTACCATATACCACAGTTCAGGGCATGGTGGCTCATGGCTATAATCCCAGCACTCAAGAAGCAGAGGCAGGAGCATTGCTGTGAGTTTGCGGCTTGCCTGGGCTACATAGTGAGCTCAGGGCAAGCCTGAACTACAAAGGGAGAGCCTGTCAAAAAAAAAAAATAGTGATGTATCCATTTTGAGTTTAGTTTTGTGCATGGTGAAAGAGATAGGTCTAGCTTTAGCTTTTGGCAGGCTAAAGCCCAGTTTTTCCAGCAACATTTGTTAAAGAGGCTGTCTTTCTTCCATTGGGGATGTTTGCCTCCTTTGTCAAAGATAAGGTAGCTTAGTGTATCCGGAGTTGTTTCTGGGTCTTCTAATCTATTCCACTGGTCCTCGGGTCTGTTACTTTGCCAGTACCATGCAGTTTTTATCACAGCAGCTTTATAGTAGAGTTTTAAATTGGGAATTGTAATACCCCTGCCATGTCGTGGTTGCTTAGAATTGCTTTTGCTATTCTAGGTTTCTTGTGGTTCCAGATGAATTTTTGTATTATTTTCTCTAGCTCTGTGAAGTATACCATTGGAACTTCAATTGGAATTGCATTGAATCTGTAGAGTAGTTGTGGGAGTATAGCCAT
>PVIC010042717.1:0-15663 GCA_004025085.1 Thryonomys swinderianus
GTATTCTTTAACTATTAGTTTAGGGCTTTGTCTGCAAGTGTCAAAGTACCTATGTTTATTCAAAGAAGGAGACGGACTGTTGTGTGGTTCCGCGTAGACGCGATCTCCTGTCCTTGTCCCACTGGAAACAGCGCCCCCGGCTCAGCAGGCCTGGCCCGGGCTTGGGCTGTGACTTCGTGGCTCATCCCCACTTTGAGGACCATGTCGCCTCTGGCCCCCTCCCCCCCGGGGGGGACCTGCCATCCCGAAGGTGTGGGTGGCTCTCCACGCTGCCCCTCGCCCACCCCTCAGCGCTGAATGTGGAAAGTCCTGGGAGAGGTGGAGAGAGCCTGGGTGGAGGGCTCCGGCTGATCCCGGGATCGGACCGGACGTGGCGGACATGGCGGACGCGGGGATGCGTGACTCAGCTCGAGGGGGAGGGAGCCTCTGCCCGGACCGGCGAGGTCTCAAGGGACCTGCGAGGTGAGGAGCCAGCGGTGGGAAGCTGCTCCGGAGGAGAGGGCCGGGAGGGAGGGAGAGAGAGGCAGGAGGACGCACCCAGCGGCGCCGCCGTCGACAGAGCCTGAGGGCAGAGGGGGCTCTGACTCAGCCCCGTGACCCGCCCCCTGCTGGGCTCGTCCGCCGAGGAGCTGGGCCCGGGGAGGGGGCGGAGAGGTGAGACGGCCCGCGGTGACTCACCTGTCTGAGCGCGAGGCCGAGGAGGGCGGCGCCGCGCCCTCTCCCGCAGACCCAGGCCGCGGGGACTCCAGGCGCTCCCTGGGCTGCGCCGCTGGACGCCTTTCCCGCGGGTCCTCACATGCTCATGTCCCGAGCTGCTGGGCCTCTGAGGGCAGCAGACACGGCCGCCTGTCACCCTGGCCTTCACTCTCCTCAAAACCCTGTATCTCTTCTCTTGTCTGATTCTTCCTGAGGCCCTGAGGAGCCGGCAGGACAGAGGACACCACTGTTCCACGAGGAAATCCTGGGAGCTCCAGGAGACAGAGGAGCCAGTGTGGAGATTCCTGAAGGGTGCCAAGGGACAAAGGGTGGCACACAGGGCAGAGAGGCCTGGGGACTGGCAGGCATTTGTTGGCCAGTGGGCTGGGGAGGAGGGACAGGGCTGGGCAGTCTGCGACGTGGCGAGCAAGATGGCTGTGCAAGAGTGGAAGACACGTGAGATTTTTGACTCGGTCCCAGGATGAAGGAGAAGCCACTGAGGGGTCCTAAGCAGGAGAGAGACGCGGGTTTTAGAAACTCACCCCTGGTGCGGTGTGGGCAGCGAGGGAACAGGGCCACGGGGGCTGTCCTGACAGTCCACGCGAGGGCTGGCGGGCTTGGCCGTGGGCCACAGCTGAGCACCAGCAGGGAAGGAGGACGGACAGGACTTCCGGGCCAGTGGCCCGCAGGCGCTGGGTGGCAGGCTGGCGGCTCTCGCTCCCGAACACTGTTCGCTCCACTGGGGAGGAGGCCGGGCCGCCGTCGCGGAGAGGTGAGCCTCTGGTCACAGGTAGCGAGGCGGCCCAGGGAAGAGGCTTCACAGTGGGCAGCGCGTCTGCAGGGCGGGGCGGAGGCAGGCACGCCCGGTGGCAGCACCCCTCTCCAGGGGCCACGTTTCCAATGGCAGAGCCCCCGGCCACCGCGATGCGCTCCGAGGGGGACACGGCTCTGCGACTCTCACCCACACGCTCACTGGTGCCAAGACCTGGGGGGCCCCGGCCCCTCCCTCTGGCGTCGTCCTCGCTCCTCCCTCCGCCCGGTGCAGGGCTGTGCAGGTCAGCGCCAAACTGGGGACACGGCCCTGGCAGGCCAGGAAGGGGCCTTTGGGCTTCCTGGAGCCCGTGGTGCGCGCGGCGGCTTTGGGCTCCGGGACATCAGGGCTCCAGGGGCCGACGGGATCCGCCTCCCCAGATCCTCCCCGGAGAGCCG
This sequence comes from Thryonomys swinderianus, assembly GCA_004025085.1. Classification (NCBI taxonomy): domain Eukaryota; kingdom Metazoa; phylum Chordata; class Mammalia; order Rodentia; family Thryonomyidae; genus Thryonomys; species Thryonomys swinderianus. The sequence continues at coordinate 1,906 of PVIC010042717.1, forward strand.
GGTGTGCCCAGCAGAGCGTCTCCCTGCCCACGGCAGGAGCAGCCGGAAGCCCCGCTGCACGAACAGGGCCCAGTGTGTATCTGCAGCTCGCTGGGGCCACAGACGGGCGAGACGGGCGGGCAGCTCCCACGGGCGCCAGACAGAACGGGCAGTGGGGTTTTTCTTCTTTTCTTCTCTTTGGTCCTAGGGACTGAGTCCAGGGCCTTCACCTTGAATTACATCTCTAGCTGTCTTTTGTTTTTTATTTTGAGACGGTCTCACTGAATTGCCAAATGGACATGTTTAAATATTGTATTATTTCCCTGGTTTGAGAAATTGAAAATGGCAGAAAGGACTAAAATGTACAATAGACACTGGTACGTGGGCAGAAAATGTTCAGATGAGAAGGGAAGCAGGGAAGGAGGGAGGATGAGGAAAGAAGGAAACTGAAGGAAATGGAAACAACGCTTTTGTATATGGGAGGCCAGGGGAGAAGAGGAAAAATCAAGATATATCATGTATGGGTACAAATTCCCCACGATGAATGCTATCATTATATCCATCTAAAATGTGCCAATAAATATTTTGCTGGAAAAAAAGATTTGGAGGTAGTAAAAAGTGAAATACTTTAGTAAAAGGTGCCTTGCATAATAAGTAGATAGATAGATAGATAGATAGATAGATAGATAGATAGATAGATAGATAGACAGCTAGCTAAGTATCTCAGCCTAGGCTCGAATTTACAGTCTACCTGCCTCAGCCCCCAGAAAGCTGGCTTACAGCTGTGCAAAGCCAGCTTCCCAGCAGGGGCCCAGGACTTCAGTGCCGAGCAGAAGAGCTGGTCGGCCACAGCAGGGTCTCTGGGAATGGCAAAGTGGACTTTGAAGGAGGGAGGCAGAGGTGTGTGGGGCAACGCTGCAGGTGTGGCACTGTATGTATGCACTTGTTCATATGTCAGGTCAGTCGTAGCTCTAGGGAAGCTCCTCTATAATGTAAGCCTCACCCCGTTGGCCATGTCCAAGAAAAGTCTTTTCCCACCAACTAGGACAGCAGAGGGTCAGGTTTACCGGGGCGCGGTGGGAGGCTTTGGTCTCTCACAGCCTGGCTTGAGTCTCGCTGTGGAAGCCCCTTCCCCTGAGCCCTTGTGACCCTGCGGCTGCCATGAGCCCCCTCCTCCCCCAGTGCTATACTCATGGGCATCCAGGCATCCGGGGCTCTAGGGCAGAAGTTACCTTTCCAGAAAGACACGGCTCTTCCTCCAGGGTCCCTTCTTCTGAGTAGGGCTGGTGTCCATATCCCGTTTCCACCTCTCAGTATTATTCACCATGAAATGAGCTCACATCTTAGAAGAGGTGTGTCCCACACTTTGACCCTGGGGGTCACCAGAGGACCCACCAGAGTTTCTTACTTGAGAGAGCTGATAACCCAAGAGGATAAAGCTTGAGCTACACTCCTCCCTTTTTATTTTTATATACTTTAGCGCCTTCTTTTGTTAATAAAACAATACACAAACTATTGCAAAGGAGCGCTGACAGCCTGTGTTTATGTGTTTATGTTGTGTCTGTCTCTAAAAAGCATAAACTGCTATGTAGATTTTTGACAAAATGAGTTTTCACTTAGTGTTGGGGAGGATGGTAATTAAAAACAAGGGAGGGGAGCTTCCACCAATATGTCTTTTTATTCTCTCTCTCTCCCTCACTCCTTCCCTCTCTCTCTGTTTCTCTGTCTGTCTGTCTGTCTCCCTCTCTCTTGGCCCAATTCCGCCAGGGCCCAGGCAGGAGCACTGCCTGTGTTCACTGAGGAAGAGCCCACAGGAAGTCAAACAATGGCTCATTGGGCCTGCTGTTCACAGGGGCTTCTCTCCCCCCTCTGCCCTCCCTCCTGCCCAGAAGCACCTCAGGGGCGCTCTGAGCCCCCTGAATATGGTCCCTGGGGTGAGGGTGTGTGAACAGGGAGAGGAGAACAGTGTGTGAGAGCCCGTGTGAGTGCCGGACAAGGTGATGGAATGAACGGTCCCCTGAAAATACATTTATAGCTAATGGATGCACACTGAGGCCATGCTCTTAAGTTAAATAAACAGGTCACATACATGTAAACTGAATAATCTCTCTCGTCTGAGAAACTGAAAGTGTGAGAACCATAATGTAAGTAGGTACTGTGAACGAGGCAGAAAATGTTCAAGGGAGAAAGGGAACTAGGGAGGGGAGCTGGGGGAACGGGAAAAACATCAGGAAAGTAGAAAAAAGTGGAAACAATCTTTATAAATGAGGAGGGATTATAGGGTTGATAGATAGCTTTTGATATTGTTTATACTATATATTAAGGTAGAGCAATAAGGCAAAATATATTCTCAACAACTGTCTGTGTGGGTATTCATCTGTATGGACTTGCTGTTGTTTTTAATGTTTAATAAATTATTGAAATTTAAAGAAATACATTTGAGGGGCCAAGGATATAGCTCAGTGCTGCCGCTCCTGTCTTGAAAGCACAACGTCCTGAGTTCGACCCCCAGAACCATAAAAATATTTTTTTGACTCAGTTCAGTCTTTGGCCTGAAAGTAACAGAACACAACTGTAATTAGTTTGAGTCCTAACGGGGAAGGTATCTTGTCTTGTAAATTCCCTGTGGAGGCAGCAGGGATGGACCTCTGGGTGAGGGTGTGCACAGAGTCCACAGGAAGTGGGAGCTGCCTCCCCCAGCGCCTCTCGGGCCAGCACAGGCCAGTGAGAAGGGAGTCTTTCCCCCAGCTCCAGTGCTCCACTGAGCTGCACCCCGGGGCACTGCTTCCTGCTGGTTTTTTTTTTTTTTTTTTTTTTTTTTGAGACAGGGTCTTGCTTTGTAGTTCAGGCTGGCTCTGAGCTCACTATGTACCCCAGGCAAGCCTCGAACTCAGCAATCCTCCAGTCTCTGCCTCCCAAGTGCTGGGATGACAGGCGTGAGCCACCACGCCTGGCACTGTGGTATGTGGTATTGATGGCTGGTGGGGGTGAGTCTCCACACCCAGCATTGTATGTGGTCACTGGGGATTGAACTCAGGACCTTGCACTTGCGAGGCAGGCGCCGGAACCACTGAGCTAACCCTCCAGCCCTGCTTTCTGCTTTTATTTCCACTCCTGTGCTAGTCCCGGTACCCAACAGAGCCCAGCCCATTTGATACACCAGGAGGCTCACACTGGGGGGGTGGTTAGACAGGACCAGTTCGGATACCCTCTTGCATAGGAGCTGAGCAAGCCCCAGAGGCCAGAACTGGCTTGTCTTTGGCTGAAGAGAAGCCGAGAGAAGATCCGGTACCAGACGGTTCCTTCCAGCTCCACACTTGGGGCTGCCGCCCCTGCAGCCCCTAGGCTGCCCAGACCCCTTCCGACTTGGGGGAAGTGTTCTGGAGGGAATGGGAAGCATCTTCCTGCACAAGCATGGCCTCTTAGGGTGATCTGCGTACCGGTGGGGACGCAGAAGTCATTCCCTGCCTGTTTCCTCCCGGATGAGAAGGATTCCAGTCACCGCTCTGTCCTCAGAGGCACGGGCCCAGCCCAGCCCCAGCCCAGCCCCAGCCCAGCCCCAGCCCCAGGGCTTTCCTGGTGCCCGACAGGTGTCAGTCAGGCCCTGGAAGTGGTTGGCCGTAAGGTTCCTTCTTGACTTCTGAAGCTCAGTGTTTGACTGTGGGGAGCAAACAGCCCCCTCCCCTGAACCCCAGGGCCCCTCATGCTGCTCTGTGCTGTTCTTCCTCTGATTACAGTTCCTGAAGATTAAGTCGCTGCCAAAGAGGACACAGTGCTGGAGGCGAAGAGACGTGCCTCGTCCCTGCCAGGCATCAGACCTTCTTTGCTCTGAGCAGGTCACGTGCTGTGAATGCGTTTAATCTCCCAGCAACCCGGGGCTGTGGGCCGTTCTTTTGCCACTGTCCCCATGAAACATCACGGTGCAGAGAGGCAAAGGAACTGCGCGAGATCACACAGCTGGGCGGCTTTGAACTCAGCCCATCTGGCTTCGAGGTCTGGGACTCTTGAGAACCGTGGTCTCAGGGCTGGAGTTAGAAGCTGGGGGCTCTGTGTTGTGTTCTGGAAACACTGACCAGCCATCACGGTCCCTATGGGCGGCAGCTCCCCGCCATGCCTGCGCCGGTCCGAAGGGAGCTTCCCTGCCCAGATGAGACCTTCTCATTCCTCTGTCTGAAACGTCTCTACGGCCATGAAAAGCCGCCCAGCACGTCCAGGCTGAGCAGGACGGCCCCGCTAAGGAGGCCCGCGTCCTGTTGTCCCCTCAGAGGACAGGCTGACGGGTCTCGCTTCCGGGATTCGCTCCCTCTCAAGGGCTGAGGGTCTGTCTTGCTCGTACCAGAGTCCTGAGCCCAGTGTCTGCTGTGTGGAGAGTACTCAGGAGATGTCTGTTATGTAGTAAACAAAGCATGTTACAAAATATGCACAATAAGCTAAACATTGCATTATGTAGTCTGTCAATATATCTCAGCCCAGAAGGACACTTCCAAAATGCTCACAGTGACTGTCACAGAATTCAGGGGGCCCTGGTAATGTTCATTCTTTTGTTTGCATAATTGCACTTTCCAGTTTTCCATAAGGGATGCCCTGAGTCACTTAGGGAATAAGAACCTTAAAGTTGCTATTGAATAAATCATAGCTAACATAAATTAAGAGCTTGATGTGTACAAGCTATAATCTTCACAAAAGTCCCCTTAGGAAAGTACTAGTGACATAATTCCCATTTTACAGATGAGGAAACTGAGGCCCAGAGAGATCAGGATGACACACCTGGCAAACAGTAGGGTTGAGTTGTGGCCTCCTGTCGGACTGCAGGGCCAGCTTTAGATGGAAGATAGATGAATAAAAGTTTCTCTTACCCCCTCTCCTGGAAAGTAAATGCAGAGCCCTCTACAACTGAGCTACTCTCTAGCCTCTTTTATTTTCTATTTTGAAACATTCTTTTTATGTACCCTAGGCTGGCCTTGAATTTGCAATCCTCCTGCCTCAGCCTCCTGAATAGCTGGGATTATAGACATGTACTGCCATGCTCGACAGTCTCTCTCTTCTTAAAAATCAACTTTTAGGGCTGGAGGGTTAGCTCAGTGGTTCCAGCGCCTGCCTCGCAAGCGCAAGGACCTGAGTTCGATCCCCGGTAACCACATATAATGCTGGGCGTGGAGACACGCCCACCAACAATCAACACCGCATACCACAATGCCAGACGTGGTGGCTCACGCCTGTCATCCCAGCACTTGGGAGGCAGAGACAAGAGGATTGCTGAGTTCGCGGCGGCTTGCCTGGGCACCATAGTGAGCTCAGGGCCAGCCTGAACTACAAATGAGACCCTGTCTCCAAAAAGCAAAAGAAAAAAAAAAAGTCAACTTTTAAATGTTAAAAAAAATTTCAAACTCAGAACAGACCCATAGTATAGTATGTTTCAAAAAGTCCCCTTCCAGGGCTGGAGATTTAGCTTAGTGGTTCCGGTGCCTGCCTCGCAAGTGCAAGGTCCTGAGTTCAATCCCGTAACCACATATAATGCTGGGCGTGGTGACTCACGCCCACCAGCAATCAATACCACGTACCACAGTGCTGGGCATGGTGGCTCACGCCTGTAATCCCAGCACTTGGGAGGCAGAGACAGGAGGATTGCTAAGTTCAAGGCTTGCCTGGGCTACATAGTGAGCTGAGGGCCAGCCTGAACTACAAAGTGAGACCCTGTCTCAAAAAAAAAAGCCTCCTTCCAGGTTAAACAGTCATTCATAGTCCACCCGTGTGCTTTGCCGCTTTCTCTCTCTCTGCACGCTGCGCATGTGAGTGTTTGATAACAGCCTTAGGGAGGCCTAGGTCACAGACCACAGATCTGCCGGGCACAGCGTCCCATCGGTGGCTTTTAGTGTGTTCACAGATATCGCAGCCATCACCACAGTCACGTTTAGAACAGTTATATCACTCAGGGCCCTTGGGCATCACCTCCATGCCCTTCCTTCAATTCTGTCCCGAGCAGCTGCTAATCTACCTTTGGTCTCTGCAATTCTGCAAATTCTAGAAATTGCGCATAAATGGAATCATGTGCTTTTTTTGGTGACTCACTGTTTTTATACTTAGTATAATGTTCTCAGGAGCCGTCCATAGCCTGTATATTTTCTTTTTCTTTTTCTGAGACTAGATTTTGCTATGGACTGGCCTTGGACTCAAGACTTTCCTGTCTCAGCCTCTCGGGTGCTGAGATGACAGGCTTGTAACACCACACCTGGCTTATTCTTTTTTTTTATAGTTGAAAAACAGTCTCGAATATGGATGCGCCACATTTTAATTACCTGTTTAACAATGTGGATATTTGTGTTGCTTCTACATATGGCTGTTTTGAATACTGCTGCTAGGAACCATCCAGTCTCTCCCTCTTTCTTTCTTTCTTTCTTTCCCTCCCTCCCTCCTTCCTTCCTTCCTTTCAGTGCTAGGGGCTTGATCCTAAGGCCTTTACATTGAACTACATCCCCACCCCTTTGTAAAAATTTTTTTTGAGATGGGTTCTCACTTTGTAGTTCAACCTGGCCCTGGGCTCACTATATAGCCCAGGTAAGCTGGGAACTCACAGCAACCCTCCTGGCTCTGGTCTCCAAGTGCTGGCATTACAGGAGTGAGCCACCATACCCAACACTGTGGTGTGTGGTACTAGGGATCGAACTCAGGACCTTGTGCTTGCAAGGCTGATGTTGGAACCACTGAGCTAAATCCCTGGTCCATGTTGCTTTATCTTTGAGAGAAGCTACTGTTGTGTCACTAAATTGCTCAGAATTTGTGATTCTCCAGAACACTAGGATTACAGCACTTTCAGTATTTGTGCATAATTTTCTGTGTGGACATACGTTTTTATTTCCCTTGGGTATTTACATAAGGAATGGAACTGTTGGGCCACATGCAATCTGTACGGTTAGCCATTCTGGGGAGTTTAAAAGGTACAAATTATTATTCCTGTGTCGGAACCACTTTGAGCAGAAGTTGCAGAAAAGCTAAGACGTTCCTTTTCATGACCACACTTCACCCATCAACGTCAGGAAGTTTAACACCGTTACACTATTACTGTTGTGCATTCTAGACTTGTATTTTGCCAGTTGTTCGCCTTCGGCCCAAACATGCTGCGGTCGCTGAGGGCCTCATGGCTCCTGTGCTCCGCTCAGTCCCGCAGCCCTCGGGCTCCGCCCAGGACTCTGGGCCCCCTGTCGGTGCGTGAGGCGGCCCCGGGCGGCGCGCTCCCCGCCGGCTCTGTCAGGCGGCGACCCCAGAGCGGAGCTGCGTGAGGCCAGGACGGCGAAAGCGGGGCCGTCGTGGGCTTCGGAGCGCGCACCCCCCACCCCAGCAAGTTTCGAAAATTGGAAAAGTTCACGTAACGCATCCACATTTCTGACTTTTGTGGACAAATCTAAAGATCTGGGTGCCCCGCGCTCACATTTCCCGCGCAGCCGCGGCTGAGCCGGAAGCTTCCTCCGACCCGCAGCGGCCGCGGAGTCCAGCAGGCTCCACGGCACCTGCGGCCTGTGCGGCCCTCGCGCCGCGGCGGACGGAAGCGCCAGCCGGGTCCCCCGGGAGCCCGCGAGGAGGGGCCGTCTCCCGGGGAGGCCAGGCCGAGCGCCGCGCCGGGATGCGGGGAGCCCGGCCAGGACGCCCCGTTCGAGGGTCCCGGAGAACCCAGGCCCGCCGCCTTGCGGAGCCAGGCCCTCTGCGGCCTCGGGCCCCTCTCTGCATCGCGCTCTCTGAAACCAGAGCTGTCGCTCCCGGGGAGGCCGCTCCGCTCTGGCGCCCGAGCGCCCGTTGGGAAGGTCTCCGGAGCTCTGCCGCGCGGGCCGCCCTCCTCGGCTGGGGCCGCGGAGCTCAGACGGGTCTGTGTCTGAGCCCGAGGCCGGGACGTGGGCGCGGGGCAACCCTTCCCAAGCGCGGCCGCAGCGGCTCCCTCGTCGGGAGAGCCGGAGGCAGGCGCGCAGAGGAGGGAAGGCGCCCTGGCTCCCCGCGGCGGGGCCGCTGCTCTCCCGCCGCTGCCCTGCGGCCGCCGAGGCCCCTCCGTCCCAGCTCGGCGCGTCGCGGGAGGCGCACGGTCTCTCAGCCTGCAGCGCAGGGCCCGGGCCGGGTGAGGACCGGCCTTCCGCCGGCTTGAAGTTTCCACCGGGGGCTGGAAGCCGCCGAATCCAGATGGCTAATTGCTTTGTGCCTGTTTTTGCAAATCACAGTGATTCACTGTCCCTGCTGAAAACATGCTCTCTCTTCAAAGATTTAATGGTTTCCAAAATTAATTTAGCCTCCTCTCTTATCTCCCTGCCCTCCTGCACCCTCTCCTCCCCCAGCAGCTCCTTCCTCCCTCTGGTGCCCCAGCTTCCCGGGCCACAGCCTGGTTCCGCCTGGCAGGACCCGCTCCGACTCCTCCACCTCGCCCTCCACCCTGTGTGCCCAGACAGGCTCTGACTGACACCCCGCGCCCCGAGCTCCCTGTGTTTCCACTCGCGAGGGACAAGTCAGCTGGGCTTGAATCTGATGGCTCAGGCGGCTGGGCCCCAGTGTGGGGGGGTCTTTCTGCACCGGATGCCGAACGCTTCCCAGACTGTCTTCGAGCTTCTGTTCCTTCTCTCACACACAGGTCACAATCTACCGCTGCCCCTTCTGCACGTACCTAACAAATACACACGTTGCCTCTTTGTACGCCAGGCATGTGCTATGTATGGGGGTACGGTGGTGAAAAGTCCCACAGTCCCGGCCCTTCAGGAGCTCAGTCTAGTGGGAGCAAGAAAACGCCCGCGGCCAGCAGGCCTTTCTCTCTGAGGCTCTATTGTATTTTGCTTTATATATTTCAAGGCTGCATTAAGTACCTTAAAATTCCCTGTTATATCCTCTGCATGAGTTATTGCTTATATGCAAAGTCACACTTTGATTCTTATAGTGCTCCTCACGTTCAATTCTGTTTTATTTTTCCCAAAGTGTAGGAGACTGGTTATCAATCATAGTATATCTCTGTAATGAGTAGTGTACAGTTAAGAAGAAGGAAGGGCCAGGGATATAGTTCAGTGTTGCCACTGCCTGCCTGGCAAGTGCAAAATCCTGAGTTCAATCCCTGGTTCTGCTAAGAAAACAAAACAAAAAACAAAACAAAAGGAGGAACATCCCTATATACTGATATAGAATGATTTCTAGCTCATGGTATGATGAAAAACCAGAAAACACATATCATATCCTACTGTTTAAATAAAAGAGAAATATTTGTGTGTTTTAGTACATGATAATACATAGTAACACTAAGCAATACATAATAACATCAAATAAAATAACATTATTTTAACACATAATATCAAAAGTAAATAAATGACAGGGTGGGGAAAACAGGAAGATGTTTACTAAAGGGTACAAACTTTCAATTATAAAGTGAATGTTAGAGATTTAAATACAGAGTAGTGTCTGTAGTTAAGAATACTACATTTTGATTAAGCTTGGTGGTGCATACCTGTAATTCCTGCACTGTGAAGTTGAGGCAGGTGGCTCACCATGAGTTTAAGGCCAATTTGGGCTACATAATGAGTTCAAGACCAGCCTGAGTTACATAGAGAGAACTTGTCTAAAAAAAAAAAAGTTGCATTTTGTATACCTGAGATTTGTTAAGTTCTTACCATACAAAAGCAGTAACTTTCTGAGATGATAGGGGTGTTGATTAACTTGATTGTACTAGTCATTTTGCAATGTGTGTGTATAGAGTAGGTCATCACATCGTAAATGCTATTTTTGTCAGTAGTGTTTCAAAGTTGGAAGGAAAGAAGAGAAAAATCCACATAAAATTAAATTAAACTTTAAAGTTTGGGGTGGGGTTTAGCTGAAGTGGTACCGTGCCTACCTTGGAAGGAGAAAGACTTGAGTTTGATCCCTGTACTGCAAAAAAAAAAAAAAAAAAAGGTTCCTCTGGGAGTGGAAGAGACTGGGGAGAAAGGTTAGGGATATCTAAATAGATTTTACAGGTTTTTATTTCAGAGCTATGGGAATAGTACACAGAATTAGAAATGAAGTTAAAGTGGAAAGATCAGTTATTTTAAAAAAGACAAATGATAATAACTATTATCAAGTTGGTGGCAAAACTCAGAGAATTATTTTATTTACTCATTTCTGAAAAATCCTCAACTGTGGAAAATAGGAGAAGAGGATGCAGCCAGAACCCTCATGGCAAGCTGCAGCCCACTGTGAGCCTCACAGCAAAAGGATTAACAACCAACAAACAACAAAATTGGAACCTTGAGGAAAAGGCTGAGCCTGGGCTCAACTCTTGCTACCCTGAGCAGCAGCAGCAAAAAACAAATACCAAAAGGGCTAATCCCCAGAGCTCACTGCACCTTTATTTGGTACCAAGACTTCACACCCATAATGCTAGCATGCATAGAACAGGAAGGTTATCCACAATAATCTCTGTAGTTTAAGATCCCACAGGGCAGGGCAGACATCAGTAAGTCTAGTAAATGAAAAGTAAATGGAGTAAATCTGCAGTTCCAGACACTCAACCATTATCTCTTTGGGAAAAAAAAAAAAATGACTCTTTGTTGTGCTCTCCACATTCCTCCAAAATTTTTATAGAAATCTTGACACTTAAAAAAGAAAGTCATATCTCTCTTATTTTTCTGGCTCTGACCTAGGTGAATTCATTTTGACTTTTCAAATCATCGATGCCCCATATCTCAGAATAGAGTTGAATAGAATCTAAAACTGATCCCTGAGCAATAGAAACCCTACGGTCCATGTTCAGTTACTGCCTTCCTTTGTTTTAATGTCATCTTTTCTGATGTGTGGAAAAGGATCACTGAGGGCACAATGGGCTACACCTTGGCTGTCTGTATCAGCAATAAGCCCACATGGGCTTTAGCTCAGTGTTTCTGGTGCCTGCCTCACAAGTTCAATCATCAGTACAAAAAAATTTTTTTAAAAAAGAAATAAAGAATGTATGTAATAAGCTGCCTAACTCTAAATGTAGCTCCTTGTACCTTTGCTGGTTGAATCAGTCAGGCTTTTGGCAAGGCCTTCCCTTGAACACGTGAACTTGACAATACTGTCTTTTGATTTCCTGTGTGATAATCGAGGTTTTTGTTTTCTTGCACTTTATCCTCCTTCCTGTTCCCACATAAGTGTGGTATGAATAGTCAGTGTTCGCAGTATCGTGATTTTGTAACTTTGAAGACTGGCTGAACAATGGTATTGTATAATTACATTCCCTCTAGTTTTTGGTTTTTCCTGCAGTTAACAGTTGCCATTGTTTTTCTATTCTTTCACTTAACTTTTTATATAACTATGGCTAATAGTTTTCAAAGTCTCAGTGTATCTGGAAAGATTCCCCTTATGTGTCCAAATGTATCGAGGGCTCTCTCATACACACCCCCTTACACTGGGGATACTCCTGAAGGCTCCTTCTCACCCACTGCCACCTTGACCCAGTTTGGAAGGGCCACTCTCGCACCTGAGGCTCAGTGTTGTCTTGGGGTGTCTTTTCACCTCAATTGTTCCCCTCGGATGGCTCTTGTTTCTGGAGCACCTTTTGTTCCTTGTCCTTGGCTTAGGCTTTCATTTCACTGAATCATATCTTTTACTATCTTCCTAAGAAAAGGTGTGTGGGAGGCAAAGTTTTTAGCTCTTACACATTTGAAAATATCTTTATTCCACGCTTACCCTTTATCTGGCTAAGTATAGAGTTCCAGGTCAGAAGTAACTTTCACTCAGAACTTTGGGTGCCCAGTGCTGCTCGGCTGAACACTGTACCTGCAGTCAAGCTATCTGATGCTATACAGACTTTACCCAGCCCCTTGGCATTCTCAACTTCAAAATATCCCGTGGTATTTCTCTCCATCCTCTTGGATGTTAGTAGTCATTTTGTTTTCTGCAATGTCAGGGGTCAAACGCAGGGCCTCTAGCCTGCCAGGCATAGACTCCACCCCTGAGGTATACCCTGATCCCTAAATGGGGGGAGGTTTTAATTATACTTCTGAGAAATTTTCTTACTTCTTTTGTTATATACAGGGCCAGAGATTTAGCTCAGTGGTTCCAGCACCTGCCTGGCAAGTGCAGGGTCCCTGGTTCAATCCCTAGCAACCACATACAACAGTACCAGTTGTGGTGACTCACACCCACCAGCCATCAGTACCACACACCACAGTGCCAGGCATGGTGGCTCACGCCTGTAATCCCAGCACTAGGGAGGCAGAAGCAGGAGGATTGCTGTGAGTTGGAGGCTTGCCTTGGCTACATAGTGAGCTCAGGGCCAGCCTGAACTACAAAGTGATACCCTGTCTTAAAAACAAACAAACAAAACAACATATCTTTTGTTATATACAGAATCTTCTACCGTTTGTTTTTTCTGGTTTCTGATGCTTTATATACATGTTGGAACCCCTAAAAGTCTAACACTCTCTTCTTTCCTAGTTTTTAAATTCTATTTTCTGGGAGACTTAGAAAATTTATTTTTCTACTCTTTTGTCAATTATTTTGTTTTAGCTACCACTATCACATTTTAAATTTTTCAGAGCTCTTTATTATCCTCTGGCTACTCTTTTTTCTAGCCATTCTAATTTTTTTATAGATGTGCATTTATGAAACTTAAATATTACATAAAATTTTAGAAATGTTTTAACATCATTTGTGTCCTTTGAGTTCTTTCTCCTGTCCCTTTTCTCTTCCTCTTCTTCCTTCCCCTTTCTTCTATTCCACCTGTTTTATTCTCTCTTTTATGTGGATACTTTTCACAAATTTCTGGTGATTCTGGGCTATGCATCCAGTCATACAGACCATTCAGTGTCAAACTGACAGCAGCTCAGGACATGGGTGAGAGCATGATGGCCGGCCGTGCACTCAGGGTATTGTACCAGGTGACTCTAAAAAGTCAAGACTTGGGTGCTCGCTTTGGCAACACAAAAGACAAGACTTGGGGACTTTTCTCTGGGGTTAGTAAATTATTATTTTTCCAGCCAAGAACCCTCCAGCTGGGGGACATATATCTGAGTACCCTTCCTGGAAGGGGTTAAGGAAAAAGGCCTTGCAGAGGGTCCTACGTGGTATAAATGTGCATGAATATCGCCTCATTTTCAGCCAGGCGTGTGACCCCTGGGACTTCTGAATTTGAGAGTGCTCCTTTTCAATTTCAGAAAAAGCCCATCTTGTGCAGAGATGTAGTGATGTCTGTGTACAAATGGGAGGGAACGTGGAGTCGAACTTTCTTCAAACCTCACCAGCTCCTTCGGGTCGAACCCTGCCTCACACTCACTTCCTGTGGAAGCCGCTGCTTCTGGGCCCAGACGCTCTGTGCTTCGTGGAGAGAATCTGCTCAGGCCTCACTTTGGCAGGCCTTTGTTAGTCTTACATTTCTTTTTAAAAATTAAAAAAAAATTAAATTGAATTCTTTATTGGTACATTTTATATACAGCTCACGATCACACTCAACATTGGGGAATTTGTACCAGTCAGTATATGACAGAAGTTAATTCTCAATTTTACCCATATCCCTACTTACCCCCAACCCCCCACCCCTTATATACAAGCTATTTCTGTTTCTTTCCAAATCACATTTATTCTTTCCCCTCATTACGTCCCCCCACCACATTCCCTTTAAATATTTCCTATTTTACAAAATCTATAGTGCATTGTAGAGCTCATTTACATCTACAGTTTCTCATACACATATGTGTGATCTATTTATTTCACTTTTATTTATTAGTATGTCCTCAAGGTGTCTCTATTTGCACATAAATGAAACCTGTCATTCTTTATGGCAGAGTAATACTCCATTTTATTAAAAAG